>CAWUFW010016270.1:0-132500 GCA_963921515.1 Calotriton arnoldi
AAACGCAGTAGAATCCTAAAGAGCCCTGGCATCACAAAATGGATGCCACCAGTCACAGACACTGGGCTGCCCTCCTGCTGATGACCGAAACTCGCAGCGGAGGAAGCCCAACAATAGGCATCCTGTCACAGGGAGGTGTAACCACCTTCCAGACAGGGTTTAGTGTATTGGGGCTGGGTGGGTGCACTCTTAGAGTGCTTTGAAGTCCTGCACTGGGGGAGCAGAAGGCTCCTCTGTGCATATGCCAGTTCAAACCAGCTCAGGGGCTACCTGCCCCTGCTCTGGCGCGAAACTGGACAAAGGGAAGTGGGTGTAGCCACCCCCTCCCTTGACCCTCCCATAGGTGGGGTCATAGAGCTAGTCCATCCCTCTTTTTAGTATAAGAGGGGAACCTTGCCATTGCAAAGCAGATAACCCCTGGACGACGCTCTACAGAAGAATCCTGGCCCTTCGACATTCCACTACCTTTGGAAGACAGAAGAATCTCCCTTGGAGTCAAGGAGTGACTCCCCTGCTTGGCAGGCACCAAAAACGACAACGACGGTCGCAAACTACGCCGCTCCCGCCGGAGTCCGAAGTCCCTGCAGCCCAAGAAGTGGATTTCCTGACCTCTCCCAGGCCATCGTGAGTCCCCAGCGAAGCTGAGGCAAGTGGACCCCACGAGTAATGAGGAACCGCGACCCCTGGGTACCGTGCACTATTGTCGAGTGCAACCCCTTCACAACGTTCTACGAACTTGTGCTTTGGACCACGTGTGGTCCCGACCTCCAGCAGGAATCCCTCCGAAGATCAGAGGCCTACACCGTCCCGAGTGACCGTGGGCCCCTGTTGAGTGATTCCGCCCGAGGTGTCTTCGCGATCCCTTGCCCTCCGGCTTGTGGGTCCCCAGAAGACTTCTTAAAGAAACCAAAGGGCTCCCCTGGTTGCTCCAGGCCTGCCCTGACTTACCCTCGCTGGGTGAGTCCCTCAGACCTTGCTGGTCTGCCCCATCGACTTTTCTTCATCTCCCCGAGACTTGCTGCTGCCAAGGCTTGTTGGCTCCAATCGAGTTGCCGATACCGCAGTCAGCTGCAGACGTCGAGGGACCCACCGAATCCAGCTCCTGGTCGTCGTCGACCCCTCCTGGACCACGTGGCTGAAGAGTCAAGGCACCCGCAACCGACCTGAATCAACCGACGACGGTGGGCATCCATCTTCCTTGCCCCGGGTCACTGCCAAGTGACTTTGAACACTGTCCCCTCTGCTTTCAGGTCATCCTTCTTCAGAATCCAGGCTTGGATTCCACCGGACACTTCTTCAGCTCCCGCAAGCAGCAAGTCTTCTTTGTTCGCCATTGAAAACGACGCCGCGACCCGACACCAAAGGACACCTATGCACCCGGCTTCCCTGGGTGAGGTAACTCCAGCACTACGGTGCTCCTGTGGGTGTGGGCCCTAGAACTACTTACCCTGTAAGTGACTTGCTTGTAGGTTCTCCCGAAGTATCCTAAAACTCTTTATTTCCAACCGCGACTTGCCCCATTGAAGTTAACGGCGATCCGCGCCTGTGTATCCACACTGCACGCGTCCCCCGTGGGTCCTTTACTTACCTGCCTTGGGTGGTTTCGTGAGGCCCCTGCACTTCTGAAGGCCCTAGGCCTTGTCTCCCTGCAAGTCGTTGTCCCTAAGTCTCTTACTTAGTATATGGTCTGGTACGCCCCTAGGGCCCCAGCCATATTTTGTGCTTAACTTATTGTGAAACGTTGATTTGTGCATATGTTTGTCTTCTAATCTCATAAAGAGATTAGTAGAGAGTTATTTAGAAATAAATACATATATATTTGATATATATACCTGTGTGGTGTCTTTTCATTTGGTGATTCAAGAGATTATATGGTAAAACAAGCTGCTTTACATTCCTCCGAGACTTAGCCTGAAGGCTGCTCTCCACAGCTACCACTAGGATAGCTTTCTTTAAAAGGTTGTCTTAAACCTATCTACCATAAGAGTCGATTTGCCCTGGTGCAAGGTGTCCACTTTAATTAGTGAACAGCATATACCAGGCCAACTTCTCACATTGGTGGGCAGCGTGTGGGATTCCAGCTTGCCATTGTTTTACCAGAAAATCTCTATTTGAATTACTAACTGAAAACCATTATAGGTACTCAAGGTACATATAAAGTCAAGCTTAGTATCAATAAGTTCTACTGAACTTAGAGCTGTGTGCCAAGGGATAGCACACCCTTTCCACAGCTCAAGCTAGGATCAGTAGGCCACAAACTAGTGTAGGTAGTACAACACTGCACAACACTAGAATGTCCTTAAAGGGTGGACCCAGTGGATCCACTCAGCCTCAGTATAAGGACATGGCTTTCTCTGACTTGAGAGCCATGTGTGTTGACAGACACCTGAGACTAGGACAGAGTCCCTCAACACTACACCTGATAGATCTGCTGACAGCAGATGACCTTAGATTGGCTCTAGGAGCTAAAGGGTTTGAATCAGTGGGTGGGTCAGTCATAGTATCTGGGTCAGATGATGAAGATCAGAATGACCAAGATTCTGTGATTGAAGGGCCAGGCTCCAAGGGGCCTGAAAAGGACAGAGGAATTCTCCCTAAGAGAACTGACAGAGAGGAGGAGAGGCACAGATCCCCTTCCAGGGAATCTGACCACTCTTATCACTCTGGCAGAGAATTTGTCCAGCAGAGGAGCTCATACTTTTCCTTAAGAGAGACCTCCTCTGAGAGAAGGTGCAAACTGCTCCAGTATGAGGAAGCCAGAGTGGCCCTCAGAACCAAGCAGTTGGCACTGGATAGGGAAGCCCTGGAGATCCAGAGAGCTTCTAGAAAAGAGGGGTTAGAACCCCCTGGTGGCAGCAACAGTGTCCCTAGAGGCAGAGAATATATTCCTGACCATAGGAACCTGAGCAAGGTTGTTCCTCCCTACCAGAGTGGGGATGATATCCACAAGTGGATAACTGCTATGGAGAGGGCCTGTAGAGTACAGCAGGTCCCCCAAAAGCAGTGGGCAGCAATCTTGTGGCTCTCCTTTTCAGATAAAGGAAGAGACAAGCTCCTCACTGTTAGAGAGGAGGATGCTGATGATTATGAGGTCCTGAAGAGTGCACTGATAGATGGGTTTGGCTTAACCACTGAGCAGTACAGGTTGAAGTTCAGAGATACCCAGAAGGCACAGACTCAGGACTGGACTGACTTTGTTGATTGTGCAACCAAGGCTCTAGAGGGTTGGCTGGTTGGCAGTAGGGTTACTGATTTCAAGGGATTGTATAATCTGATGATGAGAGAACAGATCCTAAATAATTGCCAGAACCAGTTGTTGCATCAGTACCTGGTGGACTCTGATCTGACCTCTCCCCAAGAATTGGGAAAGAAGGCAGACAAATGGGTCAGAACCAGGGTGAGGCAGAAAACCCAGAACCAAGGGGGTGACACTAAGAAGCAAGATCCTAAAGGCTCTGAGAAAGGTGGGGATAAGTCAAAAGACCAGAAGTCTTCACAAGGGCCCCAAAAATCTGCATCTGGTGGGGAGTCACAGTCCAACAAGGGAAAAGGCCAAAAGAAGCCCTGGTGCAAATTCTGTAAACAGAAAGGGCACTGGACTTCTGATTGTACCAAGTCCAAAGACCAAACCACCACCACTCCTGCCCCTAAGGCAACTGTGCCCCCTAGCTCAGCTACTGGTGGAGGTGGTACGCAGAATAAGGGTGTAGTAGGGTTGACCCTGGGTTCTGGAGTGGATTCTGACCTAGTCAGAGTGACCACTCAGGCAATGCTGATTTGTGAGGGAAACATTGATATGTCCTTCCTAGTAAGCCCCAGTAATCTGGGCAAGTACAAACAGCAGCCTTTGATAAATGGCAAACAGGCTTTGGCATTTAGGGACACAGGTGCTAGTGTCACCATGGTGGCAGAGGACCTAGTGGACCCTGGACAGATCATCCTGGGTGAAATGTACCAGGTGACCAATGCAAGCAATGTCCAGACCAACCATAGTCTGGCAGTTGTGAATTTCTCCTGGGGAGGGGTAACTGGCCTCAAGAAGGTTGTAGTCAGTGCAGACCTCCCTGTAGAATGTCTATTGGGCAATGATCTAGAGACTTCAGCCTGGTCTGAAGTAGAGTTATGGACTCATGCTGAGATGTTGGGCATCCCTGCAGAGGTATTTGCTGTGACCAGGTCACAAGCAAGAATGCATGACACTGAACCAGCTCTGGATCCTGGAACAATGGACCAGATGCTTCCCAAGAGGAGGAGCAGTAGGGTAAAGGCAGTGCCTTCCCCTCTGTCTCAGATCAAGGATTCACTTCCAGAGGGAGGTGAAGCAGAACCTGAAGAAGGAACTGCCCCAGAGGGACTTGAACCTGACCAGGTTGAGTTCTTGGGGGCAGGGGGCCCTTCTAGGGAAGATCTGAGTAAGGAGCAACAGTGCTGCCCCTCTCTTGAACCCCTCAGACAGCAGGCTGCTGCTGAGGCTGCTGGGAGTGCTAGTGGGTCCCATAAAGTTTATTGGGATGAGGGACTCCTATATTCTGAGGGTAGAGACCCAGCCCCTGGAGCCACCAGGAGGTTGGTAATACCTCAGAAGTTTAGGGGGTTCCTCTTGACCTTAGCACATGATATCCCTTTGGCAGGACACTTGGGCCAAAACAAGACCTGGGACAGGCTTGTTCCACATTTTCATTGGCCACATATGTCAGAGGACACAAAGGAGTTTTGTCGCTCCTGTGTCACTTGCCAAGCCAGTGGTAAGGCAGGTGGCACAACAAAGGCCCCCTGATACCACTACCTGTGGTGGGGGTACCCTTTGAAAGGGTAGGGATTGACATTGTTGGTCCCCTTGACCCTCAGACTGCATCTGGGCACAGATTTATCCTGGTGGTAGTGGATCATGCCACCAGGTACCCAGAGGCAATTCCCCTGAGGACCACCACAGCCCCTGTGGTGGCAAGAGCCCTCATTGGAGTTTTCTCCAGAGTGGGTTTCCCAAAGGAGGTCATTTCTGACAGAGGTACCAACTTCATGTCAGGATATCTGAAAGCAATGTGGAAGGAGTGTGGTGTAACTTATAAGTTCACCACCCCTATCACCCACAATGCAATGGTTTAGTTGAACGCTTCAACAAAACCTTGAAAGGAATGATTAAGGGACTCCCAGAGAAGCTTAGGCGGAAATGGGACCTTCTTCTTCCTTGCCTGTTGTTTGCATACAGAGAGGTTCCACAGAAGGGGGTTGGTTACAGCCCATTTGAGCTTCTGTTTGGGCATCCTGTGAGAGGTCCACTATGTTTGGTAAAAGAGGGCTGGGAGTTACCTCTCAAGCCCCCCAAACAAGATGTGATGGACTATGTACTTGGTCTCCGCTCCCGGATGGCAGAGTACATGAAAAAGGCAACCAAAAACCTGGAGGCCAGCCAAGAATTGCAAAAAGCTTGGCATGACCAAAGGCTGTGCTGACTGTATACCAGCCAGGACAGAAAGTGTGGGTGTTGGAGCCTGTGGCCCCAGCAGCCCTCCAGGACAAGTGGAGTGGCCCCCATACAATAGTTGAACAGAAGGGAGAAGTCACCTATCTGGTGAATCTTGGAACTCCCAGGAGCCCCCTAAGGGTGCTTCATGTCAACAGATTAAAGCCATATGTTGACAGGGCTGACATGGGCTTGCTCATGGCAACTGATGAGGACCAGGAGGAGGAGAGTGACCCTCTCCCTGACCTGCTCTCTCAGAACCCTGATGATGGGTCAGTAGATGGTGTTGCTTTGGCAAGCAGCCTCACTGACCATCAGCAAACTGAGTGCAGACAAGTTCTGCAACAGTTTAGACATATGTTTAGCCTGACCCCTAGTCAGACTACCTGGTGCACCCATGAGGTGGACACTGGGGACAGTCTGCCTGTCAAGAATAAAATCTACAGGCAACCTGACCATGTCAGGGACTGTATCAGGACTGAAGTCCAGAAAATGTTGGAGTTAGGCGTGATTGAGCCTTCAGATAGCCCTTGGGCTAGCCCAGTAGTCCTGGTACCCAAGCCTCATACCCAGGGTGGTAAGAAAGAAATGAGGTTTTGTGTAGACTACAGAGGCCTCAATGCAGTCACTAGGACTGATGCCTATCCCATACCAAGGGCAGATGAGCTGATTGATACTTTGGCCTCAGCCAAGTATCTAAGCACATTTGACCTAACAGCTGGCTACTGGCAAATCAGATTAGCTGATGATGCAAAAGCCAAAACAGCATTTTCGACCCCTGGTGGGCACTACCACTTTGTGGTGATGCCCTTTGGATTGAAAAATGCACCTGCCACTTTTCAGAGGTTGGTGAATAAAGTTCTGGCAGGGATGGAAACTTATTGCTCAGCTTATCTAGATGATATTGCTGTCTTTAGTTCCTCCTGGCAGGATCACCTGGTCCACCTCAGAAATGTTTTGGAGGCCCTGCAGAAAGCAGGCCTCACTATCAAGGCCACCAAGTGCCAGATAGGGCAGAGTCAGGTTGTGTACCTGGGCCACCTTGTAGGTGGAGGCCAGGTTCAGCCTTTACAGAGCAAAATCCAAACCATAATGGAATGGGTTGCTCCTACCACCCAGACACAGGTGAGAGCCTTCTTAGGCCTGACTGGGTACTATAGGAGGTTTGTCAAGGGATATGGATCTATAGTGACCCCCTTGAATGATCTTACCTCTAAGAAAATGCCAAAAAAGGTTCAGTGGACAGCTAGCTGTCAAAAGGCATTTGAAGACCTAAAGCAGGCCATGTGCACTGCCCCCATCTTACAGAGTCCAGACTACACCAAAAAGTTCATTGTCCAAACAGATGCTTCTGAGCTGGGTGTGGGAGCTGTACTGTCTCAACTGAATGATGAAGGTCAAGACCAGCCAGTAGCTTTTATTAGCAGAAGGCTGACCCCTAGAGAGAAACGTTGGTCAGCTATAGAGAGGGAGGCCTTTGCTGTGGTATGGGCCCTGAAGAAGCTGAGGCCATACTTGTTTGGTACTCACTTCATAGTTCAGACTGACCACAAGCCCCTCCTATGGCTAAAGCAGATGAAAGGTGAAAACCCAAAACTTTTGAGGTGGTCCATTTCCCTACAGGGGATGGACTATACAGTGGAACATAGGCCTGGGACCCAACATGCCAATGCAGATGGACTCTCAAGGTATTTCCACTTTGAACACGAAGACTCAACTGGTCAAGGTTAGTTTAGTGTCCCTACGTTTGGGGGGGTTGTGTAGGAGAGTAGGATCTGCCTCTTATGTTGCCCCCACTTTTTTCTGATGTTAGCACTGGTTTCTGGCTATAGTCTGGCTGGGTCCCTGCCAATCAGGGCCCCAGCCTCTCTGTTCTCTCTAAACGACATGGAGTGCACTCTAGGTGCACTAGTGATTGGATACTGTGGTGCCTTATGAGTCCCTAGTATATGGTACCTTAGGTGCCAAGGGCATAGGTACTTCACAGGCCTCCCAGGGGCTGCAGCATGTGTTATGCCACCCCTGGGAAGCAGTCTAAATCTGACACCACAGGCCTGCTACTGCAGCCTGGGTGAGGTGGTGCTAGCACCCCTCACTGAGATATAGGTTTCCTATATCTCTCCTGCACACACATATAAACCTATCAGTCACCCCTAAGGCAGGCCCTATCAATCCTGAGGGCAGGGTGCTTGGCTTCTATGTGAGGGGGTGCCTCTGCCTGAGCAGGGCCCCTCTGCAGCTCTCAGAGTCTATTCTCTGGTGCTGTTTGTGGATGCGGTTAAACCATATACTCTTAAGTGCATTATATCCTCGCGGTAAATGCTAACTTTGGAATGGCTGCATCAAAACATGTCGTGTTTGGTGTCAAACATCTTGGAATACTACCCCCCCGCCAATATTGGCGGCGGGGGTAGCATTCCACCCTTCTAGAGGGAGAAGACATGTACCTGCTGTGGAAACGCGGTAGAATCCTAAAGAGCCCTGGCATCACAAAATGGATGCCACCAGTCACAGACACTGGGCTGCCCTCCTGCTGATGACCGAAACTCGCAGTGGAGGAAGCCCAACAATAGGCATCCTGTCACAGGGAGGTGTAACCACCTTCCAGACAGGGTTTAGTGTATTGGGGCTGGGTGGGTGCACTCTTAGAGTGCTTTGAAGTCCTGCACTGGGGGAGCAGAAGGCTCCTCTGTGCATATGCCAGTTCAAACCAGCTCAGGGGCTACCTGCCCCTGCTCTGGCGCGAAACTGGACAAAGGGAAGTGGGTGTAGCCACCCCCTCCCTTGACCCTCCCATAGGTGGGGTCATAGAGCTAGTCCATCCCCTCTTTTTAGTATAAGAGGGGGAACCTTGCCATTGCAAAGCAGATAACCCCTGGACGACGCTCTACAGAAGAATCCTGGCCCTTCGACGTTCCACTACCTTTGGAAGACAGAAGAATCTCCCTTGGAGTCAAGGAGTGACTCCCCTGCTTGGCAGGCACCAAAAACGACAACGACGGTCGCAAACTACGCCGCTCCCGCCGGAGTCCGAAGTCCCTGCAGCCCAAGAAGTGGATTTTCTGACCTCTCCCAGGCCATCGTGAGTCCCCAGCGAAGCTGAGGCAAGTGGACCCCACGAGTAACGAGGAACCGCGACCCCTGGGTACCGTGCACTATTGTCGAGTGCAACCCCTTCACAACGTTCTACGAACTTGTGCTTTGGACCACGTGTGGTCCCGACCTCCAGCAGGAATCCCTCCGAAGATCAGAGGCCTACACCGTCCCGAGTGACCGTGGGCCCCTGTTGAGTGATTCTGCCCGAGGTGTCTTCGCGATCCCTTGCCCGCCGGCTTGTGGGTCCCCAGAAGACTTCTTAAAGAAACCAAAGGGCTCCCCTGGTTGCTCCAGGCCTGCCCTGACTTACCCTCGCTGGGTGAGTCCCTCAGACCTTGCTGGTCTGCGCCATCGACTTTTCTTCATCTCCCCGAGACTTGCTGCTGCCAAGGCTTGTTGGCTCCAATCGAGTTGCCGACACCGCAGTCAGCTGCAGACGTCGAGGGACCCACCGAATCCAGCTCCTGGTCGTCGTCGACACCTCCTGGACCACGTGGCTGAAGAGTCAAGGCACCCGCAACCGACCTGAATCAACCGACGACGGTGGGCATCCATCTTCCTTGCCCCGGGTCACTGCCAAGTGACTTTGAACACTGTCCCCTCTGCTTTCAGGTCATCCTTCTTCAGAATCCAGGCTTGGATTCCACCGGACACTTCTTCAGCTCCCGCAAGCAGCAAGTCTTCTTTGTTCGCCATTGAAAACGACGCCGCGACCCGACACCAAAGGACACCTATGCACCCGGCTTCCCTGGGTGAGGTAACTCCAGCACTACGGTGCTCCTGTGGGTGTGGGCCCTAGAACTACTTACCCTGTAAGTGACTTGCTTGTAGGTTCTCCCGAAGTATCCTAAAACTCTTTATTTCCAACCGCGACTTGCCCCATTGAAGTTAACGGCGATCCGCGCCTGTGTATCCACACTGCACGCGTCCCCCGTGGGTCCTTTACTTACCTGCCTTGGGTGGTTTCGTGAGGCCCCTGCACTTCTGAAGGCCCTAGGCCTTGTCTCCCTGCAAGTCGTTGTCCCTAAGTCTCTTACTTAGTATATGGTCTGGTACGCCCCTAGGGCCCCAGCCATATTTTGTGCTTAACTTATTGTGAAACGTTGATTTGTGCATATGTTTGTCTTCTAATCTCATAAAGAGATTAGTAGAGAGTTATTTAGAAATAAATACATATATATTTGATATATATACCTGTGTGGTGTCTTTTCATTTGGTGATTCAAGAGATTATATGGTAAAACAAGCTGCTTTACATTCCTCCGAGACTTAGCCTGAAGGCTGCTCTCCACAGCTACCACTAGGATAGCTTTCTTTAAAAGGTTGTCTTAAACCTATCTACCATAAGAGTCGATTTGCCCTGGTGCAAGGTGTCCACTTTAATTAGTGAACAGCATATACCAGGCCAACTTCTCACACTCTGTTTGCTCGTTATGCACCGTACGGAGGCTGATCTGACAAAATTTGCCAGGGCAGCTTTGGGTTCCCAATCCGGCCCTGGCCTGGAACAGTCTGTACTGTCACACTTGTACAAGTGTGATGGTTAGTAGTTGGTTTGGTACTGTAATTGGGAGCACTGACAGGGGCAATGGGTGGTGCAAGCGACAGTAGCCTAATGACGGGGGCTTTGGAACATATTATTTTACAAATTTAGCACTGGATGGAGTATGAGAGAGCAGTGCAGGTAACAGGGACAAAAGCATCCATTTATAGACTGGCATTACCAGGGTCATCAGCTCTCAGAGAGATGGCAGTAAAGGCCACAGGGACAGGTGCATCAATGGATAACCCGGTGCCGCATGGACATCAAGTGTGAGCAGAGCTTTAAGTGGAATGCAAAAAAATGGAGGGTTTCTACACAGGTCGTGCTAATTAAGGGCTGGCTTAAACACATAAATTACATTTCTGTGATCCCTATAGTGTGCCACCCGGCCAGTATTTTGGAGCCAATTTAAGTAAAATGTGAAATATAAACAGGAACTACATCAATGAAATGGTTTATTTTAACGTTTTTTACATGAATGATTCAAAAACCGATCATCGTTATTTGCCACTAAAGTTAAGGACATGAATATAGAGCTCCTTAGGGACTCGTTTCAATGCACGTTTTAATTACTAACGTGCCGGAGCGACCCGGCCCACTTAAGGACCTGGGTGTGAGAGAAGGGTCTGTTCCAGCAATGCACAGGTATACTGATATATCTAGTCACTGCTGGAATTGTCACCTCCATACCCCAGCCATGTTCCCGCCTCTCCCCTTCCTTTCCCCACACCTTTTGCCCATTGTCGACCCTGCCCCTATTCCCCGTATCACCTGTCCCCCACGCCCCTTGCATCTCTCCTCCACTTTCACACCCCGTAGGTCTGTGCTCCACCCTGTCCCCACACACCCTGCCCTGTCCCCATATCATCCGGCGATGCCAGCCCTCTCCCTGGTCCTGTGCCATATATCCCCAGGCCCAATGAACTGGTACCCCTAACCCCCGAGTCTTACCCCCTCCCGGTCCCGCAGACACTCATCCCCGCCCTAAAGCCCTTATAGCTTGGTTAATCTGTTTATAGGGTGAACTTTGTACCCCTCCCTTATCCTGTTTTCTGCCTGTTGGGGCCTTTTGTTCCACTGGGAGGGCTCGCTGCGCTTGTAGTTGTTTCCAGGGAGGGGGCCGTTTCATCCAGATCGGGGGATCCCCTGGGCCCTTTGCTGCATAAAAAGGGGCGGGGACAGTTCTTTGTCCAGCCGGGAGGGCGCTTGTGCTTACTTGTGTTAGGGGTAGATAGATTCGGCAGGGGAGGGTCTTGTTGAAGACGGGGGTCGGTCCCCTGTGTTTTGGGCTGTCATAGGTTAGATGACTTGAGACGAGGCGAGCAGGTGGAAGAGTGAAAAGGGGAATAGAGAGAGAGGGTAAGAGAGCGCAGGGAAAGGTAAAGGGAGGAACAAAGATTGTGTGTATTCCGAAACACTGCTACTCACTGTTTTGCAAAATTGCAGAATTTTATTGTGCAAGGCCTTGACGGCCTAAGGGCCTTATTCGCAGCCGTATACAACCTCACAAATATATTTAAAAAACGAACAAGGTCAAAGGGTGATGTGTGGAGGTGGCGTGGGTAGCTAGAGAGGGAGGATGTCGGCTTGACAGCTGGCAGGAGAGAGCTGGACAGATGGCCTCGTTTCTGCACTATCCTCTTAGGTCCTGGCCCCCACCTCTCCTCCCTTCTCAGGTTCCCTCAACACAGGCTCTGTTTAACTTCTCTTTTCATATTCAGTGTGCCAGTAAAAGGGTTATTTTAAGCCTCCGTGTGAGGATTGTTAAGATTTTGGGGCTTATTTACAAGCCCATTGCGCCGCCCGTGCGTCACTGTTGTTGATGCATCGGCGGCGCAGTGTGCCTGCTAAAGGCTACATAAAGCCACCGTGTGTGGCTTTTCATGGCCTTGTAAATATGGCCCCCTTTCACGCATTACTCTGCGTGAAAGGGGCATTCGATGGTTGTTGTTGTGGGTGTTCCCACGCAACATCCATGGAACCTGATGTTTTCCCAGATTTACAAGGTTTTGTAATGGTAATGAGTCAGATTCCCATATAAGGGAGGCGCAACGAGGACAAATATCTTTATTTCTCTTCATTTATCCTTTTTAACACCTCTTGTTATTGTTTTTGTGCAGGAAGGTGTCCCTTCCTGCAAAAAACAATCACCCCTGCAAAGCAGTCACCCTTGCACCAGGTGCAAGGGTGCCTGCGTTGGGGCATGGCAGCCCATTGTGCGATAGGGCAGGGAAAAGGACAGGAATGCGCCGTACCTTGTAGATATGGCACATTCATACCCTTACTTTTGAAGCACGGCAGCGCAGCAGGAAGGATTGCTGCGCTGCCGTATGTCAGAATATTGTAATTGAGGTCCTTTGTGTCTTGTGAGGGGAACAACGCTGTAAACCATGTACAAGCATCTTTGCGTGCCTCAGCCGTGAGCTCAGTTTTGAAATTGCTCCTGCGCCCATTTCACTGAGTTATCTGAAAAAAATACTTGGGGTTTCCATGTTTAGAAAAGAGTAGTTATTGCTGCATGAAGCTTCCCCAAATAATTATTTGACCATCATAAAAACCAGCAATTTAGATTAAACACCAACCGATATCAATTCAAATTTTATTTAGTGTTTATTGGCAATTACCATTCACCCAATATATAAGTGATAGTAAACAGGAAACCCTAGAATGAAAAGAAACGACATTGCCCATGTGAGATCTAGCCAGTTCTCCTGCCCCTAAATCTGGAACTTACAGGCCTCATTACAATATTTTGATGTAGGGAAGCTCAACAAGCCTTCCTGCTGCGCTGCCGTGCATCAAAAGAAATGGGCAGGAATGTCACCTTTAAATTTGGCGGGTGGAATACCCTTGCCATGGAGGGAGTAATGTGCTAACACCATCTGCCAAACTCGAAATCAGGTCCAGACAGTGCCGTCTTAACGCATGGGCACACTGGGCAGTTGCCCAGGGGCCCCACGAGCATAGGGGGCCCCATGCTAATCTATGCACAGAAAATTTAAATTTTTATTCCTGTGAGTGCTTGTGTAGGCAGGGCCCAGTGCACTGCTTTGCCCTGGGCCTATAATGCTGTTAAGACTGCCTTGGGTCCAGAGTATCTATGCAGGAAACGTCTCTAGCTTAAACAAGTAGTAATTAACCAAGACATCTGATTATTTTGGAGTCTAGTCACCTCCTAGAACATCAGCACCCAAACAAAAAATAATTTGCAACATGGGCTTAATACTTCCAAAAGATCTCCTGAAAACAAACACATGGGCATTAAAAGGAACAACCAAGTCCAGTTAACAGTCTACAAAATGAGGCACTGAAAGAAGAAATGCCAAGCTGGTTCAGTTTAAACGAAATTAAAATAAAGGGTTGAATAACAAAAAAAGCACCTGGCCAGGACCTGCTCCCAAATGAAGGGTAGACAAAAACTCAATTCCAAGGAGTCATCAGGGCAGGACTTTCAAGAGTGGACCTAGCCCTAATACCCCAGCAGGTCATAATCAAGAGCACCATCCAAAAGAAATCAAACATCTATGCAGCCTTCCTGGACTATCTCTCTGCTTTCAATAAAGAGCTCCCACACAACCTATATTTCTTTCATCAAAATGAAATTGAATTCAGTATGGGCTAAGCAGCAGTATAGTCATATCAACAAAGATGTACAGAGTGAAGTTAATTTTAACATGACTGTTTATTTAGCTTCTTTTTTAACATTGAAAGCATATATATCAACAATTCCATTAATTCGTCTCATGTTTTATATAAAACCAAATACACATATGTGATAGAATAATTTTTTCTCCTTTTTTGTAAAACTTTTTTGGGATATAAACACAAATATGTACAAAACTACTACATAAAACTCTAGAAAATGTAAAGTGCACTGTTAAACTTATAACCCCCGAATGTAGACAGGTAAGCATACAACAAAATATTCATACATACTCAACCAAAAACCATCCAGACTCATACATCAATCACAGGCATATATATCTGGGAAAAGATTGCCTTGAGAAAGTAACCTAGAAATGCCTGTTGACCACTTTCTCCCCCAAAGCAGATTGAATATCCTGCTTCATCGAAGCTGTAAAAAAAGCCTTTGCACATATCTTATCCTTCTGCAGTCAGTAGCCTCTTCTTATATGAGGGGCACCATTAGTCACATACCTTTCCCTTCCCGCTAGTCCGTCACCATGCCTCTTTATAGATAGCGGAAGCCTGTGTGAGATATTCACAGTCCTTTGGTGGAGGACAGCTTGTATATCTACCAGCAATTTAAAAGCCGAACTAGATTTAACCCTTCTCTAAGTAACTGAGCTATGACCTCCACAGGCAAACATGGAATCCTGGGGCTAAGTCTAAGAAAGGCATGTAAAAAATGGCTATATGTGACTCAGTGTTTAAATAGCACAAAAATGTTGACATATTAACCTGTTTTTCTTGCTCATTATAACTTATCCTACCAGATGGGCTGATCTCTCAGACTTGGACACTTTGCGTCTTGGCACCTGAGATATGAAAATTTGCAAACTAGCCTGCCCTGTCGACAATGTTTACATTTTTGGGAGGAGATGTGGCTAGACGCTTTTATCACAAAAGAAGTTTCCTTTGGACTGTTATAAGGAATAGGAAAGATATAGGCTGTATATACCAAATTAAATCAAGGTCTCACTCATTCAACTTCACATCATACGTACACGGGAAGTATAGCCATATATCCCAGATTGACAATCTGGACAACGTTTTTTATAAAAAAGTATAAATCTATTTATTAATTAAAAAGCTCATAAAATACACAATACTAAAAGTGTGGGAATAGTCAATAACACTATTGTTCCACTAACATCTGTAATGGATTTAGACATCAAAAACACTTTCTTTACAGGCATATGAAAACATATAACAGGTTAAGAGAAGAGAGTACATATAACAGACAAAACATTATGTCATTAAAACAGCACACATCCGTGATTACTTAATTTTTCGGGCTGAAACCCGGTACTATAGTGTTTAATAAGTACTCAGTAGTTCCAGTCTCTTCACGGATTGTGTATTTCTTAAAGGGCGTCTTGCAAACTAGCCTGCCCTGACGACAATGTTTACATTTTTGGGAGGTGATGTGGCTAGACGCTGCCAAAGATGGCAGAGGGCTGAAGGAGCTCCTGTAAGGGGTACAGTTTGATCCAAAATATCTTGTTCAAAATCCGCCATCCTGCAGTACGAAGTGGCAGAGCAGGAGCCTTTAACATGGTTGCCAATTTAAGCTGGGATCCTGTGAGAAAGAAGGGCTCTATGCAGTGTCAGGCTCGAGATGTGAGGTGGGCCACAATAGCTGAAATGGCCACCTGCTGAAAAGGAACCCCAACCGGTGGAGGGCTGCCGCACTCGGCAAAAGAGGGAAGAGAGGTACTGCCATTAGCCGGGCTGCTCTGAACAGTGCAGCGGCTGCCTATAGGCGGAATCCATACCAGTCAACTCACACAGTGCCACCGTAAGTCACACGATTTCGGCTCTCTTCACACGGTCACACGCTGAGGAGCCGAAATCAAACGGTGGCAGGAAAAACGAGATGAAACCACTGTAAACAGTAGATTTTCAGCTCGTTTTCAGAGGCTGTAAGCAGCCGATGATGGCATAACGGCAAGAGCTGCCGACTTTGCAGCTGTGGAACCAAGTACAAGTCTTGGCGTCGGCTCAACATCCTGTCATTCTGGGCAAATCACTTAATCTCCCCATGCCTAAAGAAAATGAACGTGTTCTTGTGTAATGTAACTGGTGCTCATGTAAAGTGCTCCAATACCTTCGGGTCGAGTTCGCGCTATAAAAAACTGCAAAAAAAAAAAAAATTAAGAGGGGTGAAAGCAACCCAGGACATCGGCGGCAGCCTTAATGACCCTTTGTTTTTATTTTTCTGGGAGAGGCGCGGAGGTGGATAGGGATCTTGGGGGGGTGGGGCGTGGTGAAGGGCACAGCGTCTCTTAGGTTGCTTTCGACATGAAGCCCCACCCCCTTCTCACATGGTAGCATTAATTAGTAAGTTAGCAGCTATGCAAATCGGCAGCCGGTCACTGGGGGTGTGCAGGTGAAAGCGGGTGGTGAATTGCAGAGACACATGAATCTGCCATGTGCGAACGGCAGGCGGCACCGTTTGGGGCGGTTGCTGCCTCCAGGAGGAGCCTTGCATGGGGGCGATTCTGCAGGGCCTGGCGGAGAGCGAAGGGAGCAGCAGAGATAGAGTCTAGATGCCTGATAGCCGGTTTTCGAGGAGCCTTTGAGCCTGAGGATGTGCTGATACCTGAAGGGAGAGGAGCCCGGGAGATACGGTGTGAGAAGACCCTGGGTCAGACTGGTGCCGGCCCGGATTATCCCACCACACTAACCCCCTTTTGACATTTGGCCGACAGACGCTGGTGGTGCCTTTGTGGGTGGAGGTGACGCTCTGGAGCAGCGTGTACCCGTTGGCTTATATCCTTTGAAGCATTTGGGTGGAGGGGGCCCCACAAATGCTTGCTGGATCACAACCGTTCCCACCCTGAGGCCTTGGATTGCATAAACATCCTGACTGGGGAGTTGGGTAGAGCCAAAACCAACAGGCCGCTGGGGGGCTGAGATCACAAGCTCTCTGAGGTGGGTGGCAGCGAGTAACTCTCTCGTTCCTGCATGCTAAACATCTGATACAGGGTGCAATGCAATCTCCACCCAATGACATTGGGTCCCTGATGGTGGCCCTGTCCACAGGCATTGGAAAACGGCATGATGGGTAAAAATCGAGCAGTGAGGAAAGTACTACAAGGCAGTATGAACAGCTATGCCTTCCTACGTAACAAGAAGGCTGAAAGCGCTGGGGAGTAACAAAAGCAACAACCTGACACTTGAGAGGCGGATGAGCCCATCCAATGTAATGTGATTATGGCAGGCAAAGACACAAAAACAATGCTCAAATCTAAAAATTGCTACAGTAGCATGGAGGTGGGTCTTCACACAGACCTACGTAAAGGTAGTAACACTGACAGAATCTAGACTTGCAAAGCAAAAACAGGAGGTGACCACCCTGAAAAAAGATAGTGCCACTGCAATAGGCCACACTTGAGGATGCAAAGGGTAGGTCGCGAAGAAATGATATCTGGCTAGTTGGGGTCCCTGTGAGGGCTGAAGGCCCAAGCATCGACCTATTAGTTGAGACTGGATACTCAATCATCTCCAATCCAAAGGTCTCTCCTAGTTTGTCTCAGTAGTAAGCATGCATAGGGCCCGGTATCCCCATCAAAATACAGTCATTCGCCAAGAAAATTAATCACCAGAATCTTCAACCACAGAGATCACAATTTAATCCTACAGGCATCCAGGACTCAGGGGGATTTGCAATATGAGAATGTTTCCATTCTTATCTTTTCAGACTTCATGATGGTTGTTCAGAGGCGCTCCTTTCATTAAGTCAAAAGACGCTTAAGAGAAAAGGAGGTCAAGTACATGATGTTATTCCCGCCCCAGCTACGGATCATTGCACAGCAAAGTTGTGAACCTTCCAAACACCAGAGGAATCGTGAGCGTCGAAGATCTGCTAAAGTGGAATCCGGCAGAGAAGACTTGATGGGCCCACAACAGGGGTGTTCAACCCTGGATTTGGAAGGGGCCCTGTCCAGATACCCTGGTCACTATGATGCGCCCCACCGGTTCGTGGTGAGAGTGGTGAACACAGCAATTTCCATATAAGTCTCTCTAGCGGTCTATACGTTAATGACCAATGGGTACATATAATCCTCTTTTGTTGATCTCTTCCATCCCCAGTTGTCCCAACCCCTCATCGCCTAGATCAGTCTGAAATCCCGGCATTTTCTATATCGGGGGGGGGCAGGGGGGTGTAGCAGCATGTATGATTTGAGAGGGTCCCATATATCCTTCGGTCTAGAGGATGGTGGTATCAATTCAGAGTAGATGGACATTTGTTACTGGCAAAACAATAGATCATTAATCCAATCCTTGAATTTAGGAGCCCTCCCTCGCCCCATCTGCACCCCACCCTGCGTGTGGCCAGTAGTAGCCCAAGTGATACATATCATCTAACCGTCACTTCCACATTTTCCGTGTATACCAGTAGTGCTTCAAGTGGGATAAGATGTATTTGTGTGTCCGTCATTTGTGCTAGGGCAGCAGCCACCTGTGTCCAGTAGTTGTTGACCAATGGGCATACTAAAGCCATCTATTGCAATTGTCAGTCATGCATAGCCGGTATCGACACAGCCGAGCTGGAGTATAATAGACTCATTGCAGAAATGTATAATGTATTAAGTGCAGCTGGCTACTAGCTGTAATCACCCCAGTCTGTTGACAGCAATATAACCATTGTTTGTCACTGAGAGGAGTTCCCAACTCAGCTTCACAGCCTGACCTGGCCCCCCTGTCTGAGTCCGCCTGTTCTGACTGGGTGTTACGGTAAAGCATTGAAACTATGTGTGTGGGGTTTGGTGTGTGCAATAGGTTATCTAGAGGGGGAAGCATTGAGGGCTCCCGCAGGAAATCGGGGGTAGCTGCCCTGACGTTGTGCCGTAACCGGATGTATAAGAATATCTCCATCAGGGTTGGCACGCTGCCCTCAAAAAAGGTGAGTTGACTTTTAAACTCTCCCTCCTTAAACAGGTCTCCCCATGTGTGTAAACCTGCTCTTGGGAGCATCTGTCGGCAGCTTGCTTCATGTGTTACTGGGAGCAAGGGATGTTGAGGTAAATGCAGAAGCCGACAGTAAAGCATAGGGAGGTTAAGATGCTTAGCTAGTCCCCGCCAGGACGCAGTGATGCAGGCCACCATGGTGGCATTTGCACCCGCCTCCTGGCAATTAGCTCCCAGGAATACCACCATCGGGGGTGGATCCATATATCCCTGCTCTATCACCTGGTGGGCATGTAGGGGGGAAGGTAGAACCAGTATGTCACAAAATAAGCTTGGGCACAGAGGAAATACAGTTCCAAATCTGCAGCGGTGAAGCCTCCCTTCGAGAAGGGTCGCACCAACACATCCCATCGGACCCTTGACTGTTTACCTCCCCCAGGCTAAGCGAATTAATTGGGTCTTAAGCAGTCTGAAAAATTGCCAGCCAGGAGTATAGGCAATGTTTATGAAGAGGAATAACAGTTTAGGTAGAATTACCATTTTCTGCAATGATGGCAGCAGTTCCTTTCTCTACAACGGTGGGGTCTGTTCTTGTATTGTCCCGGCATATCCAGATACAACATCACAGTTACAGATGCAGCTTAACAGATTGATGGCCTCGGGCCCTAATAGAGTTTAAGAGTGGTATGCGTCCCAACAATTCCGTGGGAGATCATGTCAATTGGTCAGCATCTCTCTGATCGGCACATCATCCAGTCCATGATGTGAGTCGCTGTCGTACTGACTAGAGCATCCTATTCCAGTTCCGATAGGGGAGACGAGGATCTGGCTCTTGGCAATTCCCGCGTACTCGAGGGGGAATCCCGAGGAAGCTGTCGCAGAAACTCCTTGGCCTGTTGTGGATTAGTGAAGAAGTGTTGCTTCCCTTGGTGAGTGACTCGGAGGCGGGCCAGGTATTACATGGCGTGGGTAATGTTAGCTTGTTAGAGTTTCCGTTTGACCGGGAGAAATTTCTTCCTCGTTAATTAGACCGTCAGTGTGAAATCAGGGTATAGGGATAGCTCATTACCTTCAAATGTGATTGTGTGCCTTTGGTAAGTTAGCGTTAAGCGTAATGGGGCAACCCGGTGTCCCTCAGAACCTGGGTATACGTATACTAAAGAAAAATGGTTCTGTCGGGGTATCACTTAATTAGAACAAATAGTAACAACTTACTTGTAACTCAATTCAATAATGAAATAAATACAGATATAACACACACCAAAGATTTTTGAATCAAAATTATATTAGAAGAAAATCAAATAATAAAGTCTGTCGCAATTTATAATTTCAATTGCAATATGTGACTGTAGTGCAATAGTGACATGTGGTGAATGGTGATAAATACAATCTACTATATACAAAAACAAATGTGCAAAAAATGGGGAGGGGAAGGGAAAAAGATTTCATAAATGTCCTTGTTATTAACACATATGCTTAAATGATCCAATAACGAATGGGACTGTGATCATCAGCGTTGCGTGGACATATACAATAGGCCGACGTTTCGACCCTGTATATCGCGCAAAAAGTGGAAGTGCATCTAGGCGGGTCTTCCTCAAGGCAGGAAAGGGGAGGAACGGTAACCCAAAAGTAGATTCCTGGGTGGCCTGTTAATGAATGAATTCTTAGTCAGGTATGGGTCGATTTAATGCCAGTCCGGTGTATTTCGTGATCTGGGAAACAAGCCTCCTTCTCTCCGTGGTTAATTTTCCGACATTAACCACGGAGAGAAGGAGGCTTGTTTCCCAGATCACGAAATACACCGGACTGGCATTAAATCGACTCCAACCGACGGGTGGAAGTCTAATATAGCTTCTTCTGAGGCTCCAAACCGGCTGGTGGAGTTCCTTGGGAATTAAGTTTCTACCCATACCTGACTAAGAATTCATTCATTAACAGGCCACCCAGGAATCTACTTTTGGGTTACCGTTCCTCCCCTTTCCTGCCTTGAGGAAGACCCGCCTAGATGCACTTCCACTTTTGCGCGATATACAGGGTCGAAACGTCGGCGTATTGTATATGTCCACGCAACGCTGATGATCACAGTCCCATTCGTTATTGGATCATTTAAGCATATGTGTTAATAACAAGGACATTTATGAAATCTTTTCCCTTCCCTCCCCATTTTTTGCACATTTGTTTTTGTATATAGTAGATTGTATTTATCACCATTCACCACATGTCACTATTGCACTACAGTCACATATTGCAATTGAAATTATAAATTGCGACAGACTTTATTATTTGATTTTCTTCTAATATAATTTTGATTCAAAATCTTTGGTGTGTGTTATATCTGTATTTATTTCATTATTGAATTGAGTTACAAGTAAGTTGTTACTATTTGTTCTAATTAAGTGATACCCCGACAGAACCATTTTTCTTTAGTATTTGGTAAGTTAGCAGCCTTGCCACAATGAGTCTTGGCGTGGCGCCCGGGGAGGTCAGCCGCCTGCTAGCGGTGGGCCCTTCCAGCAACCAACAATGAGAAGAAAGCGTCCAAACCCAAGATAGTTGTAAGCATCCGTTCCACGTACTCCTCCATTTTCCCTGTGTTGGTGGATTCCGGCACCCCAAGAATTCTGATTGTTTCTGCGCGAGCGCATTTCTAGATCTTCATTCTTTGCCGCTATGACCTTCAATACGCGCTCCATGTTTAGAACCCGATCTTCAGCTCCGATATTCTGTGCTCCGCCTCCCCCAGCTGCCCGTCAAGCTTCTCCAGTTTTTGGGCTAGGAAGTCCATCCTCATGCATACGGAGTCCATCTTGGACTCTATAGACGTAAGGCTCTGTTTCATTGTGATGAGGAGTGATTTCATGTCATTACCGCTGGGCAGTTGGTCTGTCCCCCTCCCCTCGGCCATGGTGTGTTCAGTTTCGCTGGCGTGAGTTCGGGCCGATTTGCGGTGCTCGAACTGCAATTCTGGACTACTTCCCATCTGTTCTGCCCATATCGCGTAGGGTACGTGGGTCGCCTCACAACGTGGCGGGGGAAGGCCAGAACGGTAAGGGCAAGTCTCTTTTTCAAAACCCCTGCACTGATGATTATTGTGGCCTCTCAATGGTGCTTCTCGTATTTCACCACTTCCTCTCTAAATTGTTGGAGGGGCAGATCTTCAGGCCTTGTTCACCTATCCCATTCTCAGCAGGGCCCGCATCAGTTCTATGGGGCTGCGATGTTGGAAATAATACGCAGTGGGGAGATGGTGAAGAGATGGACCCCAGCGTGAGGGGCCCCACCTCGATCAGGCAGATTGTTGGGGAGTGTAGGACTTGGCCTTTTTGGTTAAAGTTCCCTAAACTTTTTGCTTTCCCCCTAGACCGTTTTCCTGACCTAGAGATGCCAATTTAGATGCTTTGGGTACTTTGCCACTGCTGATCAGTGCCAAAGTACAGGAGTTCCCTGTGTAAAATGTATGGTGATTGGTTGGCCATGATTGGTATGTTTGCCTTACTAGTAAAAGTCCCTAGTGATGTGCACTGTGTGTGCAAGGGCTAGTAATGCAAGGGCGCGCAGAGAAGGGAACTCAGGCCTTCAGTGTAGGGCCTGCGCGCAGAATGCTAAGTTAGCATGTTGTCCTGACAAGTGCAACCACTTGTCAGGCCTGACTTTCCCTTTTACATACACATGGGGCACCCCTATGGTAGGTCTCAGGTAACCCCTGGGCAGGGTGCAGTGTAGGTAAAAGGCAGAACATAAACTGAGGTGTGTGTTCTGTTCTGGCAGTGAAAAACTCTCCATTTCGTTTTTCACTGCTGAAAGGCCATTCTGCCCATAGGACAGAATGGGGAGGCTAGGTGTTGTATTTGTTAGCCTAGTTTCCTGTCAGTTTATAAGGGAGAGGTGAAGTTTGGTATGTGTGAACTCACAGTGTCATAATGCATCTTTCTGTAAAGGTGGTTTTGTCACTGTGTGTTTATAAACCACTCTTTTAGAAGTGGCTGAGTTTTGTGCTCTGAGCATTTCTGTGTGTCTCTGAAATGTGGATTGTCTGTCTGGAATTGAAAGGTGAGAGGAGTTGGGAGAGGTCTTGACCCAGGGAGGGGTTGAGATGGCACCAGGCTGCCTGCAACTGAAAAGGCTTGTACCCATTCTGTGGTCAAGAGGAACCTTTGCTAAAAAAGGAACAACTGAAGAGACTGTGGTGGATAGACCAATCCTTGCTTCGTGATCTGGGGCTGGTCTGCAGTTTGCTGTTCTAACTAAGGAAGAGGCTGTTGGGACTGTGCTTGGAGGCGCTGGGTCCCCCTGCTTGAAGAAGACTGTGCTTTGTGCTGTGTCTTGTAACCCCAAGGGCCCGAGGTGAGCTGGCTCCCTGTTTGGAAATACAGGATCATAAAAGTTTGCGGAGAAGTCCCAAGCAACGTGGTGTGCGCATGCTTTGTGCCGCTTGAGACCCTCAGAAGTTGTGCTGTGTGATCGTGGGCACGCAGGAGTAAGCTAAGTCTAAGACGCGCAGAGTGCGTGTCGTGGTGCAGGCCAAGGCGTTGGTGAGGAGCGTCTGGTCGTAGAGTGCACAGGGAGACGAGGCGAGGCTCGGATGCGCAAGTGTGCGTGTCGTGGTTCAGCCCGGGTGCTAGTGAAGAGTGCCTGGGCCTCGTGTGCACCAAAGGAAGCAGCGAGACTCGGACGTGCAGTGTGCGTGTCGTGGTGCAGTCAGGGCGTTGGTGAGTAGCGCCTGGACATTGTGTGCACCAGCGGAAGAAGAGGTCTCGGACGCGCTGGGTGCGTGTCGTGGTGCAGCCCGGGTGTTGGTGAGGAGCGCCTGGGCCTCGTAGGCACCAAAAGAAGTGAGTCTCCGACGTGCAAGGGTGCGTGTCGTGGTGCAGCCAGGGCGTGAGGAAGAGCGCCTGGACACCAGGTGCACCGGGAGAAGAGGTGAGACTCGGACGCGCAGGAGTGCGTGTCGTGGTGCAGCCAGGGTGTGAGGAAGAGCACCTGGACACCGTGTGCACCGGGAGAAGAGGCGAGGCTCGAACGCGCAGGGTGCGTGTTGAGGTGCAAGCGGAGCGTTTGTGAAGAGCGCCGGATTGTCGTGAGCACCAGAGAAGGGGCAAGTCTCGGACGCGTGGTGTGCGTGTCGAAGTACAACCTGAGGTGGTGGTGAGGAGTGCCGGGTTAGGTTGTGCACCAAACTGAAGTAAAGTCTCCACAGTGCTGAGGGCGGGTCTCGGTGTGGACCGAGTCCGGCGGAGTGAGGGCCAAGTCATCGGGGCCCTCGGAGTCCAACAGTAGCGGCCCGGACTGGCAGCCACGGAAGAGCTGAGCCGCCGGCCCAAGTCCGCCAAAACCTGTGACGGAGTTCTGGATCAAGGCCCAAGTCGCTGACGTCGGGGATAGTGGGATCGCGGCCCCCCAGGTAACGTGGATCAACACCTGGGGTGGGGTGCAGGCCCGGAGGGACACTCTCTCGGCCTCCCGCTCAGTCAGCTGCGCGAGCCATTCCTTCGGCTCGGATCCCGGCCCGTGCTGACCCAGGACGGGGCAGTACTGGGGCCGGAGTGGGAAGCAGTACTTTGTGTGTCATCATTTGATCTATAACGGGGGCACTGTTATTGGTGCACGTAAAACTGTCGTATTACACAATTGCATTATTGCTGCTAACGAACTATCGAACTGTCGTATGACGCCTGACCTCATTTGTGCCTAACAAACTTTATGCTTGGTGCGCTACGCACTGCGTTATTTCTCCCATGCATATTATTTGATTGTAACGTAGCGCATTGTATGATTTCGTCAGTGCACAGTATCTGAGTATCACGTGGCGCAGTGTATTATTTCTTTATTGCACCGCACAGTATTGTAGCGTGACGCATTGCTTTGTTTCTTCCTGGTACAGGGCATGCTGGTGGTGATACGCATTGCATTATTCCTTCAATTGCAAAGTACATGACTGCGGCGCTACGTATGACATTATTTCTCTGTTGCACAGTATAAGAGAATATCGTTACGCATTGCAGTATTGTTTCCTTATGCAACGTGTGTGTTTCTAGCAAAACGACTGGTCTAACCTATTGGGAAACGGTTAAAGACCTTAACTGTTGGTTAGACGAGGTGGTTGGGATTAGAACCTACCAACCCACCGGAAAGAATACTACCCGTTCTTATATGTTGATTTTGTATCGTGTGGTCGTATCGTATAATTTCTTATATAAAGATTATAGTCTTTTTATCAATACTCGTGTGGAGTCTATTTGTGATGACATCATGGCGTTATTGTGAGCGTGGTTGCACATACTGAACACTCGTGCCTTGGAGATAAGCCTGGCTGCTCGTGCCAAGCTACTAAGGGGGTGAGCAGGGCTATCTCAGACGGTGTCCTTACTTAGCCTAACGTTGAAGCGAGGGGTCGAGGGCGCACGCCTCCAGCATTTGGGGTGGCGGCGGTAAGCGACAGGGACCTCCACTTCCAACATTTGGCGGCAGAGCGGTGGGATTCGATCCTAATAGAAAGTAAACGCGTATGTGCAAAACCACTCACAGTGATTGGTGTTCATCATAAATTGATTGTAGACCGCAATACAACAACATATTGTTTTTTGATTTGGTGGTTCTAAGTTTAATCCACACATCATGTCTCAGGGGGAGAGCCAGATAGCCGGTGAGGCTGAGCTTGCAGAATTGGAGTTTGACATTGAGGCACTGTTTACCTACAAGGTTGATCAATGGAGGAAATTCTGCAGGGCTTTGGGATGTCCCATGATGAGTAGCGCCAAGAAGGAGGAGCTGCAGGTGGCCTTGAGGGCCTGGTGGGAAGCCAAAGAGGCTCAGGAGACAGGTGATGGTGAGGTGGATGAGGATGACCCAGGGAATGGATTTGGTGCACAGGATTTGCCAGTGGAAGGACCAGCCGAAGGGGCTGGTAGTAGCCATTCAGGGAGGAGTTTTTCACCAGAGGAGTTAGAGGAAAACCCAAGGGTCAGGCTGCATGAGTTGGAGGTGTTAAAGCTTAAAACTCAAGCAGAGCAGAGCAGGAACGCTCTCGCGTTGGAAGAGAAACGGCTTCTCTTTGCTCATGAGTTAAGCATGAGGGAACTGGACATTAAGGGTAGACAAGCAGAGTCCAGTGTGATTGGTGGCAGCGCACAGCCAGTGCCAAGTGTGGATGAGTACAAGAGTGCACTGGAGGATTGGGTAGTGGTCAGCATGGTAAATGATTTGGAGGGGTTATCAGATTTGGCCCCAGGGGAGCCTAGGCTCAGAAATTATTTTCCAGGATTGCGCCACCCCGGGTTAGGGTGTGGGTTCCTTGATTCCCGGGAGCCTGCACGAGAACCGGACCCCTGATCATGGGTCCAGGGGCCTGAAGGGGCCCCAGAGAGGGAAGGAGGGCCAGGTGGCGCGAGGAGATCCCAGAGTAGGGAGGAGGGGTTGCTGGCAAGCCCCTTGTCTCCAAAGGGGGGGAGGCAGAGTGAGCAGCACCCCCAGGGATCAGCAGCACCACCCAGGAAACTGGGGGGGCCGTAGGAGAGCCCCCGGGTGGAGGCCTTGTGCCTGGGTGCCAGCAGTGTGGGGAAGAACACCTAACGTCAGGAGGGCGTGGGGAGTCTGTAGCCAGAGCTCCTGCCGCTCTGAAGTTTGTGGGTGCCATTCCTAAGTGGCAGGCCCAGAAAACTAAATGGAAGATTAAGAAAGGGTTGTGTTCCCCGGTGGGGACACTGAGGGGACATCGTCCCGCCAGTAGGGCTGGGTCCCCTAGGAGTGACCAAGGTAGACCCACTCTTAATCTAGAGGGCAGGATAATTGGAGGTAGTATCCTGCCCGATGGGTCTCCCCAGGGTACCACTCCAGGGAGGGGTTGGCATGGGTCCAGCACCCCTGGAGGGGTCCCCCTGGCGGGGGGGATCCATGGAACAGCATTGTTGGTTCAGGGGGTGGTGACCAAGAAGTCCCCCTGGGGGTAGGAAGGCGAGGAACAGGAGGGTGTCCCTGTGGTAGAGGGCCTGCGTCCTGGTTCTATCGCCCGAAGCCGGGAAGTCCATCAAAGTAATGATTGGTCTCCCCAGTCTTTTGGCTGGGAGGGGGTTGTGTAGGACTTGGCCTTTTTGGTTAAAGTTCCCTAAACTTTTTGCTTTCCCCCTAGACCGTTTTCCTGACCTAGAGATGCCAATTTAGATGCTTTGGGTACTTTGCCACTGCTGATCAGTGTCAAAGTACAGGAGTTCCCTGTGTAAAATGTATGGTGATTGGTTGGCCATGATTGGTATGTTTGCCTTACTAGTAAAAGTCCCTAGTGATGTGCACTGTGTGTGCAAGGGCTAGTAATGCAAGGGCGCGCAGAGAAGGGAACTCAGGCCTGCAGTGTAGGGCCTGCGCGCAGAATGCTAAGTTAGCATGTTGTCCTGACAAGTGCAACCACTTGTCAGGCCTGACTTTCCCTTTTACATACACATGGGGCACCCCTGTTGTAGGTCTCAGGAAAACCCCTGGGCAGGGTGCAGTGTAGGTAAAAGGCAGAACATAAACTGAGGTGTGTGTTATGTTCTGGCAGTAAAAAACTCTCCATTTCGTTTTTCACTGCTGAAAGGCCATTCTGCCCATAGGACAGAATGGGGGAGGCTAGGTGTTGTATTTGTTAGCCTAGTTTCCTGTCAGTTTATAAGGGAGAGGTGAAGTTTGGTATGTGTGAACTCACAGTGTCATACTCATAATGCATCTTTCTGTAAAGCTGGTTTTGTCACTGTGTGTTTATAAACCACTCTTTTAGAAGTGGCTGAGTTTTGTGCTCTGAGCATTTCTGTGTGTCTCTGAAATGTGGATTGTCTGTCTGGAATTGAAAGGTGAGAGGAGCTGGGAGAGGTCTTGACCCAGGGAGGGGTTCAGTTGGCACCAGGCTGCCCTGCATCTGGAGAGTAGGGGGAGGAGAAGCCCGGGAGGTGAAAAGGCCTGGGCTGGTGCTATAAACCAATTGACCCATCTCCTGCTGAGTGATTAAGGATCCAGACCCCCAGTATCAAAGGGAGAGAGGTGACACTGGGAGGGAGACACCCAGAACTGATTTAAGGAGGGGTCAGGGACCCCTGAGCACATACAAACTTCAAAGACAGTAAGGGGTATAACTATGAGAGCTGAAACCCCTGAACGTTGGAATGAAACAGATATGGATTGAGACTGAAAAGGCTTGGACCCATTCTATGGTCAAGAGGAACCTCTGCTAAAGAAGGAACAACTGAAGAGACTGTGGTGGATAGACCAATCCTTGCTTCGTGATCTGGGGCTGGTCTGCAGTTTGCTGTTCTAACTAAGGAAGAGGCTGTTGGGACTGTGCTTGGAGGCGCTGGGTCCCCCTGCTTGAAGAAGACTGTGCTTTGTGCTGTGTCTTGTAACCCCAAGGGCCCGAGGTGAGCTGGCTCCCTGTTTGGAAATACAGGATCATAAAAGTTTGCGGAGAAGTCCCAAGCAACGCGGTGTGCGCGTGCTTTGTGCCGCTTGAGACCCTCAGAAGTTGTGCCGTGTGATCGTGGGCACGCAGGAGTAAGCTAAGTCTAAGACGCGCAAAGTGCATGTCGTGGTGCAGGCCAAGGCGTTGGTGAGGAGCGTTTGGTCATGGAGTGCACAGGGAGACGAGGCGAGGCTCGGACGCGCAAGTGTGCGTGTCGTGGTGCAGCCCGGGTGCTAGTGAAGAGCGCCTGGGCCTCGTGTGCACCAAAGGAAGCAGTGAGACTCGGACGCGCAGTGTGCGTGTCGTGGTGCAGTCAGGGCGTTGGTGAGGAGTGCCTGGACATCGTGTGCACCAGCGGAAGAAGAGATCTCGGATGCGCTGGGTGCGTGTCGTGGTGCAGCCCGGGTGTTGGTGAGGAGCGCCTGGGCCTCGTAGGCACCAAAAGAAGAAGTGAGTCTCCGACGTGCAAGGGTGCGTGTCATGGTGCAGCCAGGGCGTGAGGAAGAGCGCCTGGACACCATGTGCACCGGGAGAAGAGGTGAGACTCGGACGCGCAGGAGTGCGTGTCGTGGTGCAGCCAGGGTGTTGGTGAGGAGCGCCTGGGCCTCGTAGGCACCAAAAGAAGAAGTGAGTCTCCGACATGCAAGGGTGAGTGTCATGGTGCAGCCAGGGCGTGAGGAAGAGCGCCTGGACATCGTGTACACCCGGAGAAGAGGCGAGGCTCGAACGCGCAGGGTGCGTGTTGAGGTGCAAGCAGAGCGTTGGTGAAAAGCGCCGGATTGTCGTGAGCACCAGAGAAGAGGCAAGTCTCGGACGCGTGGTGTGCGTGTCGAAGTACAACCTGAGGTGCTGGTGAGGAGTGCCGGGTTAGGTTGTGCACCAAACTGAAGTAAAGTCTCCACAGTGCTGAGGGCGGGTCTCGGTGCGGACCGAGTCCGCCGGAGTGAGGGCCAAGTCATCGGGGCCCTCGGAGTCCATCAGTAGCGGCCCGGACCGGCAGCCACGGAAGAGCTGAGCCGCTGAGCCGCCGGCCCGAGTCCGCCAAAACCCGTGACGGAGTTCTGGATCAAGGCCCAAGTCGCTGACGTCGGGGAGGAGAGTGGGATCGCGCCCCCCCAGGTAACGTGGATCAACACCTGGGGTGGGGTGCGGGCCCGGAGGGACACTCTCTCAGCCTCCCGCTCAGTCAGCTGCGCGAGCTGTTGCTTCGGCTCGGATCCCGGCCCGTGCTGACCCAGGATGGGGCAGTACTGGGGCCGGAGTGGGAAGCAGTACTTTGTGTGTCATCATTTGATCCATAACGGGGGCACTCTTACTGGAGCACGTAAAACTGTCGTATTACAGAATTGCATTATTGCTGCTAACAAACTATCGAACTGTCGTATGACGCCTGACCTCATTTGTGCCTAACGAACTTTATGCTTGGTGCGCTACGCACTGCGTTATTTCTCCCATGCATATTATTTGATGGTAACGTAGCCCATTGTATGATTTTGTCAGTGCACAGTATCTGAGTATCACGTGGTGCAGTGTATTATTTCTTTATTGCACCGCACAGGATTGTAGCGTGACGCATTGCTTCGTTTCTTCCTGGTACAGGGCATGCTGGTGGTGATACGCATTGCATTATTCCTTCAATTGCAAAGTACATGACTGCGGCGCTACGTATGGCATTATTTCTCTGTTGCACAGTATAAGAGAATATCGTTACGCATTGCAGTATTGTTTCCTTATGCAACGTGTGTGTTTCTAGCAATACGACTGGTCTAACCTATTGGGAAACGGTTAAAGAAGACCTTAACTGTTGGTTAGACGCGGTGGTTGGGATTAGAACCTACCAACCCACCGGAAAGAATACTACCCGTTCTTATATGTTGATTTTGTATCGTGTGGTCGTATCGTATAATTTCTTATATAAAGATTATACTCTTTTTATCAATACTCGTGTGGAGTCTATTTGTGATGACATCATGGGGTTATTGTGAGCGTGGTTGCACATACTGAACAATCGTGCCTTGGAGATAAGCCTGGCTGCTCGTGCCAAGCTACTAAGGGGGTGAGCAGGGCTATCTCAGACGGTGTCCTTACTTGGCCTAACGTTGAAGCGAGGGGTCGAGGCACACGCCTCCAGCATTTGGGGTGGCGGCGGTAAGCGACAGGGACCTCCACTTCCAACAGGGAGGGACACGATAATTCGGCCTGGACCGCGAGCAGTGCAGTCACATAGGCAGCCTCCGCTCGGGCTGCTAATCCCCGCTGCCGTGTAGAAGCACAGCCGCTCCACCCCCTCTCACCTCGGAGTTTTGGTCGGGAGGTCCTAGCACTTAACGGGGCTAAACTATTACCTTGGTTCAGACATATCGCCAGATGGTGTAAACTATTGAACCTGATGGGCCTGTGGGAGTACCTGGGCCTGTGGGAGTACCCAGAAAGGGCCACTAAACGTGACATCTTGACCCTTAAAGCAACGTATTGGAGGGTAGTAGGGGAGCATTATATAAGTAATCAAACAAGCGGACAGCTAACATCTAACTTTTTAAACATTAAATCACGCTTTCTGTTTGAATCTTTTCTTGACTTGATTTCACCCCCTTTGCCAAAAGCTTGTATATTAGGTTTAGATATGGTAATCTGCTATTGAAATTTCCGGGGAAAGAGGTGATCGGCCTAGTTTTAGACATCTGTCCTGCTTGCCGTGAAGTTGTTGAAACAGAAGAACACATTCTGTTTTTCTGTCCAAAGTATCGGCAGTTACGCAGGAGATGGATCAGACCTTTATGCCTCAATCTGGGTGCTAGGCAGCACCAGTCTGCGTTTAGGATTTTAAAAACTGACACATCAGGGCCAATAGTCTTTGCTCTTAGCCGTTTTTAATTTTCTTTCTGGCTGATCCGCAAAAAATTCTTATTATAGTAACGATATGATCTTTCAACCCTTTCCCTTTTTATGCTGTACATGTATTTTAAATATCAAGCTTGGTATGCATGGTTTAGCATCTCAAATGTCTGGTGGCTGCTTTAGCACTCCTTTAGCTGACCAGGTCGTTTGTATTTATGTATTCACATACCCTTGTCTTTTTAACCTGTTTTGGGATGTCATTTGTACTTGTGTTTGAATGGTTTAATACTATTTTTAATTGTACATATATTTATGTTTTATTTTTGTACACTTTGATGGTGTTTTGTACAAATGACCGAATAAAGTTATATATATGATACTCGTGTGGAGTCTATTTGTGATGACATCATGGGGTTATTGTGAGCGTGGTTGCACATACTGAACAATCGTGCCTTGGAGATAAGCCTGGCTGCTCGTGCCAAGCTACTAAGGGGGTGAGCAGGGCTATCTCAGACGGTGTCCTTACTTAGCCTAATGTTGAAGCGAGGGGTCGAGGGCACACGCCTCCAGCATTTGGGGTGGCGGCGGTAAGCGACAGGGACCTCCACTTCCAACAGGGAGGGACACGATAATTCTGCCTGGACCGCGAGCAGTGCAGTCACATAGGCAGCCTCCGCTCGGGCTGCTAATCCCCGCTGCCGTGTAGAAGCACAGCCGCTCCACCCCCTCTCACCTCGGAGTTTTGGTCTCTGTCATGGCCGGTCTTCACAGCCAGACCCACAGCCAGCGGGCCGTTTCTCCAGCCCAGCACCGACGCAGGCCCTCCTCCGTCAGCAGCAGGGCGCGGGTGAGGGCACCCCAGCGAGGGTTCCACTCAGGGATGTTGGTCGCAGGTCACTCTCTGCCACCGCATGGCGGCCGCCATGCAGGAATTGCAGAAGGAGTCCCGAGCCCGTAGGCCCGATCAGGTATTCTTTTCTCTGCCTGGGTATTTATCGAGGAAAGAGCTGTCCGACTGTTTCCAGCATGGTTTAGTCATTGTTCGCTGCCGGTATGATGAAGTTATAAGGCTGTTTGGAGCAGGATTCTGTTGGTTTGTGGCCATCTTGCTAGCCCGCTCTCTAGCGCCCCCTTGAGGCTCCAGAGTTATAACAATTCTATGCATTTAGTTGGGGATAAATTGGTTTACCCTGGCGATAGTCTGCTAGCGAATTGGGTAGGGGTAGTTATTTTCCCGCAGCACCAGGAGGTGGGGAGGGGGGAGTTTGGGAGGGTTTATTTTTTTATTGTTGTCCATGGTATTATTTGTTTCAAAGCATGGAGGGATGCAAATGTGTATGTGATGCTGCCACTTGCTGCTTATGCTGGGAATGGGCGTGTGAAGTCCAATAAAACCAGAAATAGGGACTGACGGACGAACTGAATGACGTTGAAAAATATTATCATGGAATATCTATTGACTGGGAAGCACGATAAAAAAGGGGAAGAGTGCACCAATACCTTAGCTGTCATGCGCCACAATTGATGCTCTTGCAAGAGACTCATCTATGGGGAGCAATTGTAAAGGTCGTTGTACATGTGAACACTCACAGGTGCAGAGGTGTTGCGCCCAAAGAACAACGCCCTCCTTCTGGAGGTGGAATAGGTAGTTGGGGGACACCTTGGGCTGTTATGCCCTGGTGGTGGGACGCGGGGGAGTGGTCTTTCTTGTGACCTTGGTTTAACTCCCTCTTAGACTAAAGACTGTTGGGCTGGGAGCGCTCCTGCTCGCATTCCCACATGGGATATTGATTATGGGAGGGGACTCCAACCTGGTGATGCATAGGGTCTCGGACAGACAAAGTCGGGGGAGAGTGGCACCAGCTCACACCTACAACAATTTATGAGGCTCACAGCCTGGTGGATATATGGGGACAGCACAACCACGAGGTGACACAATTCTTCTTTTTACTCTGGAGCTCATAGGTCTTACTCCAGATTGGACTATTAGTTTGAGCAGTGGGCCCACACGCGTAGGTTCCTGAGTGGCAGATACTTAGAGAGGAATCTCTGACCACTCACAGCTTATAGTGTTGCTATGTAATGCAGATTTGTAGAGCACACTGTCACCCAGGAAGGTATCATGACGCTGAGCATGTGTGAGTCTAGGCACACCCAGGCCCTAGCAATACTACTTGAAAAGCCAGGTCTTTAAGAAGTGAGGAGGAGGCTCTTATGTGTAGTGGCAGGTCGTTCCATGCTTTAGGAGCCATAGTGGGGATGGCTTGACTGCCAGATCTGGTTTTCCGTATGTGTAGGATTTGTGCAAGTAGGAGTCCGGATGAGCACAGGTGTCTGGAAGGTTTGTGAAAGCATATGCGATTGTTGAGTTATGCTGGATCAGTGTTCTGTAGTGCCTTGAAAGTGTGGGTGAGGAATCTGAATTGTGCTCGTTTGAGAATGGGCAGCCAGTGTAGCTTCTTCAGGTGTGGTGTGATGTGAGTGTGGTAAGGGAGGTTGAGCGTGATTCTCTGGTGAGATTTTTGTTGATCCCGGCTTAGAGGGTGTTCCCATAGTTCAGCTTGCTTTTGACCAGGGCATGCACGTTGGTTTTACGGATGCTGATTGGGAGACATTTGTAAATCTTCCTCAACATCTTAAGGGTATGGAAGCTTGAGGCGGTTACAGTATTGACTTGGACAGTCATGTCATGCTTGCTGCTGCTGATCCCGAGGTTCCTGGCATGAGTGGTGGGGTGGGTGTCGCTCCTTGTTCTTTTGACCACTAGGTGGAGTCCCCCTGTGATGTGCTGTTCCTGAAGATCAAGATTTCGGTCTTGTTAGTGTTCAGCTTTAGACAGTTGGTCTTCATCCAGTGGGCGATTTTATTCATGTAGGCATTGAACTTGATCTGGGTACTGGGCATCTTGTCAGTGAGAGAGAAAATAAGTTGTGTGTCATCGGCGTAAGAGAGGATGTTGATATAGTGGGAGTGGATGATGTGGCTAGAGGGATCATGGTGGAGCTAGAAGAGCGAAAGAGGCGAGATTGCCGGGGTTGTAGATATGATACTTAGCTTCTCAGGTTACAAGAGGTGACTGAGGAATAGAGAAAAGTGGACGACCTATATTTTAGTGAAAATTAGTCCACCGCAGAACCTTGGAGTACCCTGTGGGAGGCGTATAAAGAAGTGCTTCGAGGGCAGCTGATATCGCTGGTGGGGGCCCAAAAAAAAAAGAGATGGGCAGGTGTAAGGCTGATGGAGGAGCAATTAAAAGAATTGGAGCAGCAAAACATCACTCAGCTTTAGGCTGAACTACTCCAACATACAGAGCTTAAGAAGCAGGAATACCAGGCTCTGGCGTTCATTTCTGCCTGCAATCACTACCTGGAGAACCAGATGAGGTTATATAATGTGGGAAACAAGGGAAAAACTGCTGTCCTGATTTGGGAAGAGGGAGGAGGAATACCGGTGGGTGAGTGAGATTCAGGAAGTGACAGGTGAGAAAGTAATGGGAAATCAGGAAATCGCTGATCCATTTGCTGAACATTACCAGTCTCTGTATGCGTCCGTGACCGTATGCTCACAAGAGGAGATTAGGACATTCTGGCACATATTCAGAGAGTGGCTGACGGGCACCTATTGGAAGCCGATATTTCAGAGACAGAGATAGAAGAGGCTATCAGTCTATCAGTAGAGTTCTATAAAGGGCTCTCAGGGTGGTTGTCGGCTTAAATCTTGAACATTTATAGAGTGCCAAGGGAGGAAGGGTCCCTGTCCAAACAGGTCTGATCGGTCATTGTTGTAGTGATACACAAGGAGGGGAAACCTCATGAGATGTGTTCCTCATTGAGGCCTATATCCCTCCTAAATGTCGAAATCAAGATATTGGTTAAGATTTTAGCGCTCAGACTAGATAGGGCCATTTGGGGATTGGTGCACCCGGTCCAATCTGGTTTTTGTTCTGGGCCGCAGCACAAGATTGACTCTTATACGAGTATATGGATGCATGGCAAGTGCAGAGACACTGGGGAAGCCAGTGGTTCTGATGTTGTTGGACGCATCCAATTCTTTTAACATCATGGAGTGGATATTATTGTTCCAAGGGCTCTAAAAGAAGAACTTTGGACCGGAATTTATGAGGTAGGTAAGACTGCTCTATCATTGACCTCTTGCATATGTAAGAGTGAATGGGGAATTTTCACAACCTTTTTCAGTATATCAGGACCAGACAGAGGGGCCCTCTCTACCCACTTATCTTTGCTTTGGCAATGCAGCCGTATGTGTGTTGTGTGAGAGAGGACCCACTGGTGAGGGACCTGACTATTGGTGCAGAGTGGGAAGAAAGAATATTATTCTATTGGGACAACTTCCTTCTGTATGTCTTTGGGAGGAACAGTGGCTTCAAAATAAACTGTACTAAATAGTTAATTTTCTGGGGGGGGGTGTGGCCAAGATGGCGACTTGGTAGTTCGCACTTTCGTGGCTCTCTGCTCCGGCCCGGCATAGCCCCGTAAATTGGACTACGAGGAGGGCTCATGGCGTCCGCTGAGCCTTCCTCGAGGGCCGTGTTGGGGCTGACCTGAGCTGCTGTGGCCCCGGAGCAGAGGGCCGCCGTGACCGTTACGTGGGGCGGCCTGGAGAGCAGAGACGGCTGGTCGGAAGAGGCCGGAAAGCCCGGTGTGGTGTTGTTGCCGGCTGCCAGCGGCGCCCCCTCAGCCATACGGTGAGACCGCAGGGGGGCCTTGATCAGGCGGCGGGATCGGCCGCACGCACCCGACACGAGGCTGAGCAATCCCGGCTGAGCCGGGGGAGTCGGGCTGAGTGAACCTACGTGAGGCCCCGGCTGCGCAGGCCCAGGCGTGCCCCGCCCGTTAGTGATCCCATCGCAGGACTGGCCTGTGGGCGACACTGAGGGACGCGACTGACGTCTGGAACTAGTTGAGGTGGCAAGAAAGAGACCTTCGACGCTCCAGATTCAGACCCTAGGAACTTGGAGAGAGACCCCTCCGGGAGGGAATGCACTGCGCAGCGGTTCGGCTGCACTCGAGGCGGGGCCTGCCAGGCGGGTCCTGCAGTGTGGAGAGACCTCAGTCCCGAAGGCCTGGCTGCGGAGGCCTAGATAGGCCTGCCCCACCTATTGCAGCCCTGCCGGATGCTGCACTGCGGGAGTGGGCTCTGGGGACTACGGGGCCTGAGCTGGGGCCTGGAGTGAAGCAAAATGGCTGGACCCAGAGGCAAGGAAAAACAGCAGCAGAGCACCTTGCCAACTGACACCCGGACGAGAGTACAGCACCCCTCCCGGCGCTCCATCCAGGGTGTAGGGCGCTAGGGAGCGACAGTGGGTACAACAGGCATTACCCCCATCTGTCGGCCGTCCCCTGTCTAGGCTCTGCACACAGACCGGAGGAGCTACCAGGCTTGGGCCCTGAGGTCAGGATTGATTGCTAGCCGTGCCCAAGTGGAGGGGCTCTCCCCTCCGTTGGGACGCATTGGCAGACGAGGCTGGTCAAGGCCTGATCGGGTGGGTGGACCACACGCTGAATTGCCCCAAGACACTAGAGCCGCTCCAGGGCCGCAAGATGGCGCCGAGCCGGGGCCTGAGGGATGCACTGACCAGCTAAGAGCATCACACGGATTGCGGCGAAGTACAGGTGGGAAGCGGCAACCCAGCTGAGGAAGGTGTAAAGACTGGGCTGAGAGCCCCCCTGTGAGGTACCTCCCCACTTGCAGGATATCTAATCTAGGGTTGCGCCTACCCCAGACGATAGCAGCACCGCGTAGTCATGGCAGCCCCTAAGGGCAGAAAGGACAGAACGGTGAAAGACATGCTGATCAAATCAACGACGTCACAGGCAGAGAGCCTACCTACAGCGAAGGACATGGAGAAGGCCAAAGGCACGGAGGGGCCGGAAGCCCCAGTAAGCCGCTCTTTCCTTGAATCTCTGTTCTCCTCCCTACAGGAAGACCTGTCGGTCATGAAGCGCGATCTCTCGGCGGACCTGCAGGAGGTTCGACGAGATGTAGACTCCCTGGGTGAGAGGGTCAACACTCTAGAGGAGCATGAAATGGGGTGTGAAGAAGAACTCGAGAGCCTTCAGCAAGAAATCCTCAAGTTGCGGGAACAGAATCTCGACCTCCAGGCCCACACCGAGGACCTGGAGAACAGGTCCCGAAGGAACAACATCCGCATCCGAGGTATGGCTCAGGGAGAGGGGGACAGAGACCTTGAAGCTCTGGTGGTGGACCTTTTTCGCTTGATCCTAGGGGAGCCCCCAGAATTCCCAATCCAACTTGACCACAGCCTTAGGGTGGGACCCAGAAGACCTGGCCCGGTCCCTCCAGCGGACATTTTGACCTGTGTACACGACTAGCAACTCAAAGAGCAAATCCTTTGTGAAGCTAGAAACAATACGGATTTCCTCTACAAGGGTCAAAAACCTACACTATACCAGGACCTGGCAGCCTCCACCTTAATCAAACGCAAGTTGTTCCGCCCGATCACGACCTTCCTCAGAGAATCCGGCATTAAATACTCCTAGGGGCACCCCTTTCGATTGATCTTCCACTTCAAGGGACAGCTCAGGCAGATCCGCTCTCTCTCCATGGCCTATAAACTTTTGAACCTTGAGGAACCCACAGAGGAAGCGCCTAAGCGGAACAATCGAAGCCTCCGATGCCGTAGTGGTCATGGCTGGACCACCATCAAACCACCCAGCCCATCAGTGCGCCCTGACCCGAACACTGTCGCCAAGGAACGACAGGCGGTCCTGGCATCCCTGGCTGGAGCACCCTCCGAATGAACACTGAGGATTCCAACGAGAGCTAACGGTGAGTTATTTGCTTCCTTGCCCGTTGTTGAAACTGCTTCAAACACGCACCCGGGCTGTGCCGGGGGGAGCAGAGAGACACCGGCCACTGGTACCCTATACTCTCACTCCAAGGAGCCGTACGCTCCAGACATTGTTTGATTGGTGACTCTTCATTACATTCTTGTAGTTGTTATGTTGGGGTTTTGTTATTTTCTTTTGAAGGGCTACCTCCCCTCCCCCCTTTTGCGCCTTCTCCGTTCCGCACACATATCGGCGGACACCACTAGGCCTGCTTCTGCACATAGGACCCCATCCATCTTTAGGCATTATAGTCGCATATGTACGCCCAGCTCCCACAGTGCATCTAGATCCCAGTCAGCATACAGATGAGTGTTAGAATTCTAGCCCTGAATGTCAAGGGGCTTAACAACCCTACTAAGCGGAGAGCTATCCTGACTTACTTAGAGAATTCAGAAGCGCATATATGTTTGCTGCAAGAGACCCATCTCCTGCGCAGCGACACTCACAGACTACGTTCCAAGGTCTTCCCACAGCAATATTTCTCCTCCCTTCCCACCAAGAAGGCTGGGGTAGCTATCCTCATATCCCGCAACTTTACAGGGGTGGTAGAAGCAAATGGTGTCCGAGATGAGGGGGAGATTTGTGGCACTCTCCGTGACCATCGGGCCACACACGCTCACTCTGGCTACTATCTATGCTCCTAATGAGGGCCAGGAGGTGTTCCTTCGCAGGGCGGCCGCAGATTTAACATCCTCCCTAGACCGACAAGTACTTGTAGGAGGAAACCTGAATATAGTGTTCGACAGCCACTTAGACCGCTCAGCTCAGAGACAGGGTCAGTCTGGGGCCTTGTCTGCGGATGGACAATGGTGGCTACACAACCTGGGGCTAGTAGATATCTGGTGTCACTTCCACCCCGGCACAGTCGACTACACCTTCTACTCCCACGCTCACAAGACATATGCCAGGTTGGACTACTTTCTTGGGTCTCAGTCCCTTCTCTCTTCGGCACGAGACTTATCCATAGAACCAAGAGCGTTGTCTGACCATGCAGCAATAACTATATCATTGTCATTTCCTCCCCCACCTCGGCCATCATATTCTTGGAGGCTTAGGGACACTCTCCTACACCGCCCTGAGGTTGTCACACGCTTAACCAAGACGCTCGAGGACTTTTTATCTATCAACAACACCCAGGACACCTCTACAGTATCCTTATGGGAAACACTTAAACTAGTGGTAAGGGGCGATCTGATCGCTGCGTCCTCAGCAGATAACAGGGTACGCAGGGAGAAGAGAGAAGAGCTCTCCAAGCGGGTCCTGGAACTAGAAGGGATACATAAACGGACTGGAGTCCCATGGGTATGGAGACAGTTAGACGCAGCGCGAACCCAACTAGCTAGCTTAGACCTGGATAGAGCGGAGTACGCTGCCCTGCGCCTGAAACTCCTGTTTTATACGGGGGGATAGATGTGGTCACCTGCTGGCCCACAAGCTACACACTCAGCGCCAGGCAGCAACAGTTCAAATGATCTGCGACACTCAGGGCGCCGAATGCACGTAAGAAGCAGATATATCCTGCGCGTTTAGAGATTTCTATGCAGAGCTATACTAAGCGCAGCAAATCCCAGAACTCTGTGGAAATAAAATCTATAATTATGCCCCTTCGCAGCCCTCTGCGCGATCTAATTATGCCCCTTTGCGCGATCCCCTTTGCGCGATTAATAATTGCCCACATTAAAAGCCGACACCATTTTGTTTTTAATTCACCCTTTGGTGTCCCAAGACCCCGAGCACGAGCACGACACCCCTGCACCTGGTTTTCCTCATTTTCACCATCTGTCTCTGTGGTTTCTGCCAAGTCCGGGAAACCAGTACATGAGTTCCTGCTCCCCCGCAGAGATGGTTCATGTTTCTGACATGAAGCACGAGCACAAACCCCCAAATGAGGAAGCCTTCCCCTTCCAACTGTCAGACTATTTCACATCGCAAGTCCCCTCACGAAGCCTAAGACACGCCCCCATTTCTTCACACTCTGCTCCTCTTGCTGAATCTTTGTTCCTCTATCTGCCACGACCTGTTTGTTCCTCTATTTTGCCTCGTGACCAAGACTGTATAAATATTCTGCTGTTGAAAATAAAGAACACCCACTTAAAGAGAGGGACTTGAGAGATTGCTCCTGTGCCCGCTTGGTGCTGGAAGCGCTCCCTTTAACTCGAGTTATTGGTCTTCTCCTCCTTCATTTGAGCACCACGGACTCCTCGCTTTGCATTGACAAGAAATTATGATTTATTAAGCATAGAAATTCAGAAATGAGGTAATAAGTAAATTTAATTTACCACAGTAATTGGCGCCCGAACAGGGACCTTCCCTTTCCCCCACGCGCCGGCGATATTGGACCCGGTACTGTCCCCTCCTGACCGTTGACGGACTTCAAAGTGCACAACGCGGGAATTCCCGCTAACTCCCTCGAGGCGAAGAGGGGACCGACTGCGGGCCAGCATCCATACGAGGCGGTGAGGAAATAGCGGAACGTCCTGAACCAAAGCCCAACCTGCGAAGCAGACGAGTCCGAGGTTCTACAAATCCCACCTTGAAACTGCGCGCCGCGTTTTCCCAAAATCTTCAAGAGGCCTTCCAGTTACTTTTCGGTGAGTACTGCTGAAAAGTATAAAACGAACCCACAGCTTTTGTGGGGGCGGTAAAGATACGCGTTTTTTGGTTTCTCACCTATCTTTGGTGAGGACTACTAAAACTAGTATAAAGACGGACTCACTACCTTGTGGGCACGGTAAAGATACATGTTTTTTGTGGGTTTCTCACTTATTTTGTGAGGACTACTAAACTAGTATAAAAGACGGACTCACCTCTTTCGTGGGTACGGTAAAGATATTTGTTCTGTTTATGTTTTTCTCACTTCTAAAATCTTTGAAAGTCTTGCCATCATGCCTATTTTCTCGAAAATACGTAAGATGGCAACCAAAGGAGTATTCTTGAGAAGGAAATTCCCCTTCCTCCTCGGGATACTCCAGGACACTTCATGTATGCAAAACATGGTGTCGGTGCACTTATTTATTGTGATCTATGGGTAGAATATACTAAAGACCTAGAACTCAGATATAGATGGCCTGAAAATGGTAGTTTTGATACGGAGTGTATTATGAAATTAGAGGAACAGTTATGGAAGAAAAAGAGAGTCCGCCAGTCACAGAGTGACTCAGTAGAATTATGGAGAAAAGAAGCCCATAGGAGGCAACAGAAGGAATTGCATAAAGTTGAAAAGGGTAAGAGAATGTCAGAGCAGGCCAAGAAAGAACAGTTACAAGAAATAGGGAAAGAAGTAGTTAGTGAAAGGAATAAAGGGAACAATCAGCCATTTCTACTGGTTTTTATCCTGTATTGCCATCTGCACCTGAAAACCTTAACATTGCATCAGCACAGCCTACAGCCCCACCACCAGAGGATACTTTTACTAATTTTCTCTTAGATACTCCACCACCCTATGAAGTTCCAGTCATTCAACACCCTCTGCCTCCGCCACCCCTTTCACAACATAACGCACCACCTCTCACTCCAGAAGGGGTGCCGGAGGTCCAGACCCAGGTAAAACAATTCCCGACTGCCCCTATGACCCGACTCCGAGCAACACAGGGGAGGCGGGCCGAATAAGTAAAATACTTCATGACTCCTGGGAAGAAATAAGACATCTACCAGCAATTGACACGTTTCTTCAAGCGGCCTCTGAGTTTCTTCGTACTGGAGAGAACTCACGAGCCATTAACGCTATGACTACAAGAAGATCACACCCTGTAAAAATGCACATGTATAGGTTCCTCCTTTGCTGTTTCATAAAACACATACAAGCAGAGGAAAGAAATGTACCAGTTTCACTTTTTGACTTATTAGATTCCGCATCCGACCACACTAGTCTAGAACTTATAAATGATGCACTAGACAGGTTCACCCGTAATGTGACCCGTATTCTGCAAAACTTGCAAACAAATGAAGAGAATAAGAAACTTGAGGAGGAAATTACTGAACCTACTGAAAAAGTCCTACCCGTTCGTTCTTCCGCCCCTAATTCACGAACACCCCCGCCTACATTCCTCCAAGGTCACTCTGAACGGTCATCTCCAGATGAGTTATTTGAAAATACATCCAATGCATTAGACTACTGGTTAGACCAGGAACCTCCGCTTACACCGGAGGAGGAGGAAATAGCTAGAACTGCGACCCTATGGGTCTCTCAATATAAGATATATGACAATGATCTCATAGCCCAGCTTTTTCTAGCATTACCACGCTCACATCAAAGATTAGCAAGTCTCTACATGGTACAACATCTCATCACACTCAATGACACTCATTTTAAACATGATCCAAGACTCGAAGATTTTCTGTCTGACTGCGCTGATAACATGTTCCTCCACAATAGTTCAGTTTTTCTTAACACATTTATAGATTTTAGACAGAAATACCAGAAAGTGACTGGATATAGATCTCCCCATAATACGTGTGGATCAACTAATAGACTTCCTCAAACACGCCAGTTCCCCATGAGAGAGGTCCACCCCAGAGCTGACACGAATGGCGCGCTACAACGCGTCTTCATTTATGTACCCTTGACAAAACTTGAGTTACTAAGGATGAAAGAGATGGTTCCCTCCCACTCAAAGGATCCTGCTGGATTCTTTAAGGAATTAGGAGATGTATTAATGATGGGAACATATACTCTTTCTGATATCACAGCAATTCTGAAATTATTGTTGCCATCAGGTATATATGACAAACTAAGAGAAAAAGATTGGGAAGTAGCAGGTGAACACATTAAATGGACTGAACTTCAGAATGACGAAAATACTAGAGTAGCAGGTCAAGGTATAGGAGACAAACTAAAAGCACTTCCTGGCACTATTTTAAAGGTGCTACCACAGTTACTAACAGTGAAAAAGGAGGACTGGGATGCCATTTCCTCCTGCAAACAGAAACATGGTGAAGACATAGGAGATTATTACACTAGACTTGAAAAGTGTTTTGCGGTAAATAGCGGCCTTACGCCAACAAGTGAAGCTTACCCGCATCTGTTTGTTTCCAAATTAGTAGATAACGCCTTGCCAGCCATTAAGGACAGAGTACTAAAAGTAGAAAGTACCTGGCAAGCACATACACCTCCACAGGTGTTACAAATGCTACAATATCACCAGAATCGCATTAGGGATGAAGAAGAAAATGATAAGAAACGCATGAAAGACACAAAGATGAAAGCATTAGTAGCCCAAACTGCACCCCAGCGTCAACAGACACCAAGTAGCCAGACAAATATAAAAGCACTTGTAATTATTGCAAAAGATGGGACACTTCGTTAAAGATTGCCCTGTCTTAAAGCACAATTTGGCTACTGGTAAGACCCAGCCACGCCCATATCAGCCAAAACAGAATGATTCCCTAGACAGTTCAACACCTTCAGTTCCACTGACAACACAAATGGCCCAAATGAATATTATAGACAGCGCCTACACTGAATATTACCCAGATTTCTCATGATGTTGCCCAGAGAGAGAAGATGACAAACTGCCCCTAATCCCCATTCCAGTAGATCAGACAGGTCCATTTATAGAGGTCCGACTTCTTGGGGAGGATAGGAAGTTTCTACTAGACACTGGGGCCAGTAAAACAACAATAAGCCATCAAGAGGTCCCAGAGGCTCTCTCTCGGGTTCAAAAGTATTTCTCTGGGTTTCTCGGGACAACCTGTGACAAACGTCACGTCAAAGCCACTGCCCTTGCAGGTTGGTCCCCTCATGACAACTACAGATCTTATATTGACAAAATCATGTCCAGAAAACTTGCTTGGTATAAAAACATTGAAAGAATTAGGAGCTGTCATTGTTTGCTCACCTACAGATGTCAGACTATTTCTGCGAGATTTCAAGGGCCACTACACAAGTAGAGAATTAGATGAGCGTTTGAAAGATTTGCCACACACCCTGTGGGCCACTGATTCCACCACAGTAGGATGTATGGAAATAACACCTCACAAGGTTACACTGAAAGAGGGAGCCCAACTACCACGCATAAGGCAATACAAAATTCCACCTCAGGCTGAACAAGCATTAATGTTAATTATTCAGGACCTAATACAGTCAGGTGTGATTAAGGAAACAACTTCTAACATTTGCAATTCCCCTGTTTTACCAGTTCATAAAAAGTGGAACCAGGAACACCACCTGTCTACAGACTAGTGGTGGATTTGAGAGAGCTCAATAAATGTGTCGTTCCACAACACCCTGTGGTTCCAGACATCTCCACCCTACTCACAGCCATAGATGCGGAAGCAACGCATTTTTCAGTCATTGACTTGAAAAACGCATTCTTTAGCATACCTATTCACCCAGACAGTCAATACCTTTTTGGCTTCTCCTTACAAGGACGAAGTTTCCAATTCACAAGAGCTCCTCAAGGTTTCACAGAGAGTCCAAGCGTATATAGCCAAGCATTAAAAAGACAACTAGATACTGTTCAAATGCCCACGGATACAGCCATACTACAATATGTTGATGATATCCTCATTACGGCCAGATCTGACGCAGCATGTGCTGAAGCATCACTACTAGTACTAGAATTCCTAGCTGCAAATGGCCATAAAGTTTCCCCTGGTAAGCTCCAATTTTGTTTACAGCAAGTGGCATACTTAGGGCACTTGCTGTCAAAGGAGGGTAGGCAGCTTACACAGGAACGCATCCAACTCATACAACAAATACCACAACCAACAACACAGAAACAAGTTCGAGCCTTTGTTGGTCTCACCTCATATTGTAGACAGTGGATCCCACAATTTGCACTCATTTCCAAACCGTTAGTGCAGCTGACAACACTCGAAGCTGGCGCTACTCCACAATTACCCTGGACAGATGAACACACGCAAGCCTTTCAGTCTCTTAAAAAGCTATGTGTCAAGCCCCAGTGCTGGCAACACCTAATTACACCAAAGATTTTACATTATTTGTAACAGAAAACTCAGGTACAGCACTATCAGTTCTGACCCAACTTCAAGCAGACAAACATAAACCATGTGGTTATTTTTCAAGCACATTAGATCCAGTAGCACAAGCATTGCCTGCATGTCTAAAATCAGTAGCAGCTACTGCACAAGCTATTAGACAAAGCGATTCTATTGTATTGGGACATCATCTGATAGTTCAGATCCCACACGCTGTAGAACTTCTGTTAAACAGAACACAAACACAGCATCTGACAATAGCCAGACTCACCGGATATGAGATGACACTTTTCAGCCACACATTGAGATTAGACGCTGCAACATTTTAAACCCAGCAACACTGTTGCCACTGACCTCTCCTACTGAAGAAATTCACGATTGTATTGACATAATTGATTTAGTGACCAAACCAAGACCAGATTTACAAGATACTCCCTTGCTAAGGCAGAAATGACACTCTTTGTTGATGGTTCATGTATGAGACTCCCCACAGGAGAATTAGCAGCAGCCTATGCCGTCACAAATGGTACAGACACTTTAGAAGCACACAAGATAGAGATACTGTCGGCACAGGCAGCAGAACTCATAGCCCTAACACGAGCATGTCACTTAGCAAAAGGAAAGTCAGTTAACATCTACACTGATTCACAATATGCCTTTGGAGTTGTACACAACTTCGGCACATTATGGAAAGAGAGAGGATTTCTCACATCACATGGGTTCAGAATACAGCATGCTACACTCATCACTGCCCTCTTAGAGGCCAGTCAGTTACCAGAGAAAATCGCAGTGCTAAAATGTAAAGCGCACACAAAAGGAACAGATGAAATATCAAAAGGAAATGATTCTGCAGACAGTGCAGCCAAGTTAGCAGCAAACACAGAATTAAGTATACCACACCGCCAATATACAATACGAGACCCCTTTTCTGACATCCAGGATGTCCAAAGTCACGCCACACCACAGGAACTGCTAGAATGGAAGGAAAAGGAGGGGTCCTTACAGATCAAGGCTGGATGACACCTGAAAGAGCAGTATGGTTTCTACCGGATGCCATGGTACAAGTTATGGTAAACACCATACATGGACCAGCACATCTGGGAGAAAAGCAATGTTAGACAGCATACAGAATATATGGCACAACAAACATTTGAGAGCTGCAGCCAAACAAAAGTTAAAACGTGCATGATTTGTAATCAGTTCAACCCAGGAAAAGGCACAAAGGTGGAACAGGGAGGATTCCAACCCCTGACCATCCATTTGAAGTTCTCCAGATGGACTATATCCAGATGGAGAGATGTAGAGGTCACAAGTATGTGCTAGTTGTAGTGTGTGCTCTGACCAGATGGACAGAAGCCTATCCCGTCCCAGATTACACTGCAACGACAACTGCTAAACAATTAGTTAGAGAGTTTTTTCCGAGGTATGGGTTGCCCCGTGTCATCTACTCAGATAACGGCCAACCTTTTCCTCTGAACTCATGAAGCAAGTGTCTCTTCTGTTAGGGTACACTTGGAAGTTTCACTGTGTAAGACATCCTCATGCAGCAGGTCTAGTAGAAAGGCACAACCAAACTTTGAAGACAAAATTGGCCAAGATATGCACTGACAAAGGCGTGGACTGGATGGTAGCCTTACCGGTTGCCCTCTTCTACATGCGTATGGTAGCCCATTCCAGAACTGGCTTATCTCCATATGAAGTGGTCTTTGGCAGACCACCAAATATGTGGGGTACGCCAAGGCCTAAAAGAATAACTGATGTTGACAGTACTATGCTGACTGACTACCTGGCTTCTTTGATGTCTGCACTCCAATCTTGTCGTTCTCAGGTTGCTGCCACCTTCCCTGACAAAACCAACCCGGAAGAACACGCCATCCGACCCGGGGACTGGGTCCTCGTGAGGAACTTCGACCGGACCAGTCCCCTCCAGCCCAGGTGGAAGAAGCCAAGACTCGTACTACTAACAACACGGACAGCAGTGAAGGTCGAGGGCAGGAAGGGCTGGCTCCACGCAAGCCACTGCCGGAAACATTTTGGACAAAAAGACACTGTTGCTGATGGCCCTGCCAATCCCACTGACATTGTGACTGAACAATCTTTATTGCCTTTGGAACTAACCCCACAACAGGATTACAAATCAAAGTTAAGGTCTGCCATTCGGACTCTGGCTAATTAAGTCCATTGGGCGTCGGTCCAGTGGTGAAGCGGTTGGAGCATGGGAATGGATTTTAACACCTTGACTATGTGGGAAAAAAAAAAAAAATGAACTCTAGAAAAAGACATAATGGTCCTATTATATGTTTGACAGTATTATTTTTCCTCATGGCAGTTATGACGTGTCTTGGTTGGATTCTCCACACTGTTTTTCCCCCAACACAACACACCTCTCATACACCCAACAGCACTCAGGAACACACCTATCACGACCTACCCCCTCATGAACAAGCCCATAGACTAGCCTTGCGAAACAATACCTTCATACAGATGCTACACCACACTCAGCAAGCCAGTAATAGCACCAATTGTTGGATATGTGGCCGCATCCCACCTCATCAGAAAAAGGGAGGGATGCCTCTTTTTCTTTCCCATTCTCTTATAATGGAACTTGTGAAGCCTGGTTCGCCCTAATAACAGCTGACGCTACTACCCCCACCTCCTGCCCTGACGGAAATAATTCATGCAAGAATGGGTGGCCTTGGGGGATTTAAACAAGGTACTCAATACTGCCTGTTACCCTAATAAAGAGGAGATCCTCAGGCGACCGGTACAGTCCTAGAAAGTGAAGAATACAAGCAAGGGAACATGACCATGTCCTACAAGATGTTAAATACCAAACCTAAAAAGAATGCTGGTTCCCCTTCCATCTCGGTCTCACCAGTAAAAGGACACCTGTGCATCCAGAAAAATGGCTCTGTTCCATTAGGACACAGTGACTGTCATACCACTATAAGTTTTGAAGACAGAGGAAAGTCCTCATTTCTAGCATCTCGCCATACTTATTTCATCTGTGGCCAAACGGCCCATGTGCAGCTGCCCTTGAACTGGGGGGAACTTGCTATATAGCATTCCTGTTACCCCCTGTCTTTGTGGCCCCATCCACTTACCACAGAGACCTCCTAGTGCCCCCATGTCAGACATAAAAGAACGATCGATACCTCCTTGGTTGACCAAACGGAAACCTCATGGGAACAGTATACAGATTTTAACAAAGGGTTCTTCTTCTTTGTTGGCCCTGTACAGAACAGCAAGCTTATACGCAGGTTGACAAGGACCTTAGAGGCTGTAGTAAACCAGACGGCGTCTGCCCTGGGGAGCTTAACCCAGGAGCAGTCTGCCATACGATTGGTTACTCTCCAAAATCGCCTTGTCCTTGACATCATCTTGGCTGACAGAGGCGGAGCCTGTAAAATTATAGGCTCTAGCTGCTGTATATTTATTCCTGATAATTCCCCATCTGTATACACGGCCATAACAAAATTACACAAGATAGCCGTAAGTTTACATCAAGAACCTGGCACTTGGACGTGGTCTGACTGGTTCTGGAAGATAATATCGTCCTGGGGATGGCAACTGCTGTCAGCAGCAGGCATAATATTCCTGATAATAACTGGATGCTGCCTTTGCATCCAATGTGGTCCTGCCCTATGCGGTCTATGCGCTGCAAAATGCATTCCTAAACCACTTGTCCAGCAGAGAGAAAGGGAAAGAATCATGTTACAAGAATGTATAAATGATCTCATGCAAATTGAGATATAATGTAGGTACACTCTGGGGCAAGGAGGGAATGTGGAAATAAAATCTATAATTATGCCCCTTCGCAGCCCTCTGCGCGATCTAATTATGCCCCTTTGCGCGATCCCCTTTGCACGATTAATAATTGCCCACATTAAAAGCCGACACCATTTTGTTTTTAATTCACCCTTTGGTGTCCCAAGACCCCGAGCACGAGCACGACACCCCTGCACCTGGTTTTCCTCATTTTCACCATCTGTCTCTGTGATTTCTGCCAAGTCCGGGAAACCAGTACATGAGTTCCTGCTCCCCCGCAGAGATGGTTCATGTTTCTGACATGAAGCACGAGCACAAACCCCCAAATGAGGAAGCCTTCCCCTTCCAACTGTCAGACTATTTCACATCGCAAGTCCCCTCACGAAGCCTAAGACACGCCCCCATTTCTTCACACTCTTGCTCCTCTTGCTGAATCTTTGTTCCTCTATCTGCCACGACCTGTTTGTTCCTCTATTTTGCCTCGTGACCAAGACTGTATAAATATTCTGCTGTTGAAAATAAAGAACACCCACTTAAAGAGAGGGACTTGAGAGATTGCTCCTGTGCCCGCTTGGTGCTGGAAGCGCTCCCTTTAACTCGAGTTATTGGTCTTCTCCTCCTTCATTTGAGCACCACGGACTCCTCGCTTTGCATTGACAAGAAATTATGATTTATTAAGCATAGAAATTCAGAAATGAGGTAATAAGTAAATTTAATTTACCACAACTCCCACGCATACCTTCAGGGGATAAAGCACTCCCGCTTAACGACGGACCAGGCTTCCTCTCTCGACAGCCCTATCTGGGTCGAAGAGGTCATATCAGCCATAGCTCGGCTCAAACTCCTTAAATCTCCAGGCCCGGATGGGTTCACTGCTATATTTTATAAAACTGCTCCATCTTGGCTCCGGTACTGACCCGACTCTTTAATGCTATTGGAGATACCTCCGAGATACCGCCCACAATGCTCCTAGCGTCGGTCGTCGTCATCCCCAAGCCCGCTAAGGACAGCCGATACTGTGCTTCCTACAGGCCTATATCCCTGCTGAACATTGATCTTAAGATTTTCACCAGGATCTTGACGGCCAATTTAGGGCCATTAATGCCGGGATTAAAAGACCCGGATCAGGCCGGTTTTGTGGCGTCCAGGCAATGTAGCGACAACACTAGGAGACTACTCCACCTTCTGGACAAGGCACATCGCCAGTCAGTGGAGCGGGCGGTGTTGTCTGTTGATGCCGAAAAGGCGTTTGACAGGGTACACTGGCCCTTCCTGGAGGCCACACTGGAGCGCTTTGGGGTAGGGAGCCAATTCTGGAGATGGGTATTCAGCAGCTATAGCCATCCCTCGGCCACAGTCCGGGTAAATGGCTTCACGTCCGAGTCTTTCCCAATAACAAGAGGCACGAGACAGGGCTGACCGCTTTCCCCATTGCTGTTCACCCTGTATATGGAGCGGTTGGCACAAAGGGTGCGAGATAATCAGCAGATCATGAGGGTTCACTTTGGGGAGAGCGCCACACCATTAGCCTGTATGCGGATGATGTAATCGCTACGCTGGAAACCCCTCAGCGTCGGTGCCGGCTTTCCTTGCTGAGCTTGAGTCATTTGCGGCGGCAGCAGGATTTCGAGTTAATGTGACCAAATCGCAAGCCCTAGGATTCTCCCTGAGCCCACAGTCTGTCGCCATCCTCAACCAGGCCTGCCATGTCCAGTGGGATTAGAGGGCCATACCCTACATAGGTATCAAACGGACGGTATCCACCTCAGAAACTGTCTCTTTGAATTACACTCACTTGCTGGCTCAAGTCCGTCGTGATTTGCACCGCTGGCGGCCGTTTAGCCTTTCCCGGTTGGGCCGGGTGGCAGCCCTCAAGATGTGCGTACTACCTAAAATTTTATATTGATTTCAAACCCTACCCGTGGATCCCCCCCCCCCCCGGGTACGTTGAAGCAGCTTCAAAATGAGTTCCTCTCCTTTGTCTGGGCGGACAAAAAACCGAGGATGAGTAGGGATTTGAACTTTCGGCCCCCTGGGGAGGGAGGCCTGGGGATCCCTGATCTGGTTCGCTACTATAGGGCTACCCAGTTGCGTCCATTGTTAGAGTGGGCCCAGCCAGAATTCGAGAAACAATGGTTATTCATGGAGCGGGCATTAGCTGGCCAGTCCCTGTGGAAGATTCCCTTTCTTCGCAGAGATTCCCGACCTCCGGGACTCTATGGATCGCCAATCATACGGGCCACCCTAAAGACATGGGACGCAACTGCTACACGCAGTGGACTCACCACCTTCCCATCGCCGCTCACCCCTATCACTAACAACCCTGAGTTCACCCCGGGCCTAGACGTGGTGGCCTTCAGACACTGGGACAGGGAGGGACACAGATCGATAGGCATTTCTTTTACACCGAGGGCCCTCTCTCTTTTGAAGATTTCTGATCGGATTTTGCAATGCCCGAAACCAAATGTTACCACTACCAGCAGATACGCCACTGGATTATGCAGCCTCAGATACGCAAAGGAGCGGAGAGGAGGCTCACCCTGTACGAGAGGTGGCTACTATCCAAACAGTCGAACAAACGGCTTATCACGGAGCTCTACCACATGCTACGCCCCCCGGAACAGCCAACTTAATCTGCTGGTCAGAGGAGATGGGAGACGGAACTGGGACGGATACTATCCCCCAAAGAATGGAGAAACATTTTTTACAGGGCCAGACATGCAGCGCGCAACATCTCTAGCATAGAGGCCGCTACTAAGATTGCGACATACTGGTACCTCACCCCCACAGACTTCATAGGAGCGACCATGGCCGATCCCCGGGATGTTGGAGGGGATGCGGAGTGGAGGGCACATTGCTACACCTGTTATGGGACTGCCCCACTCTCACACAGTACTAGGAACAGATCCTAGATGAGATTGACAAACATTTCGAAACTACAATATTGCGCTTCCCGATATATGTTATCCTGGGCGCTTCTGACAGGCTTACATTTCCCCTCAAATCTCGCAAGGGCAGGCAGATGGGAATAGCTCTGGGGGCGGCACTACAGAATATATTATCCCACTGGGGTACGAGCAGAACTCCCACATTACAAGGGTGGCTGCACAGGCTATGGTACGTGCTCGGTATGGAGCGCATTTCCTTCTCGCTCCAGGGAGACGGGGCCTCCTTTGCTGACTTGTGGCATCCCTTTATAGCCCTTCTATGCTCAGAATTCCGCGAGCTAACCTGCCCCAAATACCTGCGACTGCTTCGACTCCCTGCGCCGCAACAAGCCCAGCCCCAACTCTTTACACATTGATACATCCCAAGCCATAAGAGCTTTTTCTCTTTTCGAGACTGACCGGGTGGGAGGGAGAGGGGGGAATTTTGGGAGGGAGGAGGAGGGGGGGGGAGGCTGGGTGGTTGTTCTCCTGTTTTCTTTATGATGTGTTACATAGCACTGCAAATATCTCTGGCCCACAATTTGGGCTACATGTTGCCTTGCATATTGTTTTGTCCTATAAACAATAAAAAGATTTAAACCTAAATTGTTAATTTAGCCACTGACACACTGGACTTCCATGGCGCCAATAAGGGGGCAACTTCAGATCTTCAGGGAAGGATTTTGTTACTTAGGCACCTATGTCACGAGAGACCCAAAGTTATTCCTAAAAAGTAATTTACATACCATCCTAGGGAAGTTCAGAGAGCTTTAAGACAGGAACATAGCCTTCCCGGATGTGAGGAAGTATTTGCTGAGCTGCTCGGACAGTGTTGGTAATGATTGGGCCGACGAGCCATTGGGGAGCCGTCGGTCAGACATGACAGGAGCTGGATGGGGAAACATGGGTATCTGGGTGCCATATATAGAACAAGCCACAGACAGAACTGTCCAGCATACATAACTGTAGTCCTTCGGTTATGGGACAGAATGCTAAAACTACTTGGATGGCAAGTGACCTTGACGAGGGATACTCCACTACGGGACTCCGAGCAATTAGGTGAAACAAACAAATTAAAGGGTTTTACTGGCTGGGATTTAATTGTAATCATTGAGCTAGGGGATATCAGGTAGTAGGGGCCTTAAGGGTTTCAGGGAGCTCAAGGACGAATATCAGATGCCAAAGGGGGAGGTGTTTCACTATCTACGTCTCCGACATGCCCCGTGGGTAGACATAATTGAAGATATACAGATTCAAGAGTCTAACTCTTTAGAGGATAGGATGTTAGAGGAACATCTGCCAAGGAAGGCACTCTCGATTATATACAAAAAAATAATAATCTCCCCGATCTTTGAAGGGGGGAGGGTTACAAGGTTAGCAAGGATCGAGATGCAGAGGACCTTTCTGATAAGGAATAGGATGAGACACGACAGGGGCCAGGGGAAGTTGCAATTAGAGCTGGATTCAGGTTGATTCACCTAAGGGTGCTCCATAGTCTACATACAAGGACACTACTGGTTACATTTGGATGAGCCACAACTAATGAATGCCTTATGGGTTGTGGCCGGGTAGGTATATTTCTACAGTCCATTTGGAAATGACCAGAAATTAAGGAGTATTGGGGAAAGGTGAGCCATTGCCTTGCGGGTGTTTCTTCCCTTCAGTAGTCGCATGGCACAAATAGATTGAGCACATTTTTGCATGTGTGTTTGCATTCATTAGAATATTTAAACCAGACCTATTGGCCCTGCCAGTGCTTGTTAGCATTTGTAAGACGGTGCCTGTATGAAAGTGAGTACTAAATGAGTCTCTGTATCAGTGTGTGCAAAGCAGTACCTCTGTAAGCACGTGTGCAGGTAATTTTGAAAGTTACATATGCATGTCTAATCTTTGTATATATAACTGTCTACATGTGCATTTATTCTAATGATTTAAATCATACGTACTGCTGTTGTACTGCCATTTTTTTTAATGGGTATCACTGCTGCAATGTAATATGTACTGAGAAATGATGGTAAATTGTTATTATATGATTATGTGTTTTTGGCTGTATCCTAACCTTGACCTTAAATCGCATTCTACCCATAACTTTCACCTCTAACCTAATACTAAAGTTGCACCTATTCTGAACTTTGACGCTTACACTAAAACACAATTTACCTTAATATTAACCTTAATCCTAAATTTGACCCTTACCCTAACACTTACCCTACCATTTATCTTATCTGTAACTCTAATATTAACCCTAACCATAACACTAACATAATCCTAGCCTTAATCTTAAACCTACCATAAATCTTGTCCTAATACTAACACCTATCCATACACTAACCATAAAAAACCCTTTGGTTTAGCATTATCACTAACCCTAATCTTAACATTAACCCTTACTTTAAGACTAATCTAGCTCTGACCCCAACTCAAAACCTTCCTCAAACCCTCATCCTTTTCATAATCTTAACCCTAACGTAAAAACCCAATCTTAACATCAACCTCAACCATTCACCTAACCATAACCCTAACTTTTACCACAACTCAAAATCTGCCTCTAACCTTGTCTTGAAACCCCCATTATCCAAATTTAGATTAAATGTATCTCTGTGATTTCTATTTCTTTAACTTCCCTTTCCAAAGAAATATTTTTGAATGTAATGTTTTCATTACAATAGTTTTATCTGATATTTACTGGGGAAATGCCAGAGTACCATAGATGTCCTTGTTCACAGGTTGCTGTGTGATTGTACTGCACCAGTCTTTGGTGTTGTTTGTGGTAAAGTGTGTAGTTTCTATAAGTCTGTATCTTCTGTCACAAGCATTAATCTCGATGGAGCTGGTATTAGGAATTTACAAGATCTGTGGTAACTCCATGGATCCGGTGTTTTTCACCCAGAAGCTTTGGCCGCATAAAGCTGCAGAAATGTCCTAATTAAAATTTTGGGGAAAATAAGGAATTACAGTAAGATTCAGTTGCCACATCCTTGATTTCCCCGCTAATGCCTGATTTCTTAGGAGCCCCTCGGGTCCAACTTTTAGTAGGGGATCATTCCCTCTCTGGAATTACTGATTCCTGACGTATCAGTACCTATGCGGCTAGGAAGGAGGGCTAGTGGTGTGTTTTCTAGGCCACTCTTAATTGGACCTTCACTTCCTGACGTGGGAGAGCAAGAAGTGAAGACTCAGGAATGGCAGATTGGATTGTTATTGGCCCAGCTGAAACACAATAGTAGCCTGCTCCTGAATGCGAGGGAGGTATGAGAGGCAAAGGGTGAAGGAGTCAGAAGGCGAATAAAGAGAAGAGGAAGATGGCAGATGAAGGTGGTGAGGAGAAACTGTCCCTACTGGCTCACATCAACATAGCTAGGCGGAGCTATTATCGCTGGGTTTGGAATTTATCAGCTGCAATAAACAGCACGTATTCTGAGGTTTTGGAGAATAACATGGATATTGGTGGTTATTGCACCATTTTCCACATGTGACAACAAATACGGTATTGTGTTCGCTCGTTAACTTTTGGCAGGCTTGTCCTGTCTAAATTTAAGGAAGGGTGAGGTATTGGAGGCATTCGGTATTTCGTCGGTGCTCTAAATACTAACTCTGAAATACTACCCTCTGCTCAGAAAACCCTTAGCAGCTCGTAATTCTAGCCTTTGTGCTGTATTTGGAATTTCCAATGAATAAGCTGCAAAAATATCAACAATATCTTCCTATATTCATTTATACTGGATCAAAGACAATTATGACACACAATTTGAAATGCATATGACAGTTGCTTTAAAAAAAATGGGGGAGACTGAAGGATTGGCATTTAAACACTCAACCACTTTTCTTCCATAAATAATGTTTAAGTTGCCTGATCAACATTATTCCTGATAGAGAAGTGGTTACACTTTTAATCATATTTAAATGAATAAGACTAGACTAATGACCAATCAAACATTTTCCAGTGTTTTGATTTGTACACTCTTCTACTCGCTGTCCGGATTGGCTGGTGGGCTATTTTATGAAATATCCGGTTATTGAAGTTTGTTCGCAGAGATTCTGGCGCATTTCCTCTTAACCGAAAAAAATCTGTGCTTTTAATTGGCAGTGCTGTGGTTTGGAATTTAGAGCGCCCGAATGAAGGTGTGTGCAATAATGAACTATTATGTATGCCCCACAACTGTGTTTCACCTCACCTCAACTGTTCCCTTTCTCTCCTCATTCTCTCGCTTTCTTTTTTTTATTTATTTAACAGACTTACGTCTTCACTGATGAGGAGGACGGAGACCTCAGAAAGCAATTGGGTAAAACATTCAACCGTAACATCTCTATCAACTAGACTGCAATAAAGTTTAGATTGAAAGCGGAATATAAAATATTGATTTTCAAGTCTGAAACCATATCCAATTTCTCCTCTGCCTATGTCCTATGAAATTAGAACACATTTACCCTTTCTATCTTCCAAAGCACTACAACCAATCGAAAATTTTCCATGTGCTAAATTGTGACTGGCCACTGGACGTCACAGAATCCCCAGTGTGCGCACCCTCCCGAACAGTGTTCTAACTGGACAGGGGTGTCCCAGTTTATTATTCTTAAAAAAGTATTGTTCAAAATAAAAATGTAAATTAATTATATTTATTTATTTTAGACGTTGAATAAAAATACAATTTTGCATCTCATCACATTAAATCTGTATGAAATACTGTATTTTAAATATATTATTATTCAAAATAATATGCTACTTAATTACATTATTTTTTTTATTAAACAGGGTAAACGTGTTAATTATGTCTATTATATTTTAAAATAAGATTTAATTAATAACTATATATCCTTTCATAACACTGATATATATTTATACGTATGTATTCCAATATATTAGTGTTAATAACACTATGAACATATATATATTTGTCTACATAGATATATATGGGAGGGGATGTAGCCTTATGGCTAGAGCGGCCGACCTCAAACCTGGGGAACTGGGTTTGAGTCTCGGCAACGACGCTCCACATCCTGTGATTCTGGGCAAATCACTTATTCTCCCCATGCCTAACAAAAATTAATGTGTTCATCTGTAACGAAACTGCTCATGTAAAGCGCTCTGAAACCCGATGTCTCGGGTCTAGTTCGCGCTATATAAAACTCTAAATCTATATATATATATATATATATATATATATATATAGAGAGAGAGAGAGAGAGAGAGAGAGAGAGAGAGAGAAAAAGGTCAAAATAATTTCATTTTTGAAACAATAGTCTCTGTGGGGTTTTATTTTATTGTGCTGCCTCCATTGTTTTCTATGGAAGAGTGTTGCAGCAGCAGTGGTTGGCCATGTATGGTGCTTGACTTATTCCAAAGCTGGCTGGATTGCGTGTGAGCCTGGTTTGACATTAAGGGCTGTATTAACTTTAGAAGTGTAGCTTGTGAATAGCAATCATGCTATTCATTTGTGGGTGGGTGTTTTGTATTAGCATGCCCCTTTCAAACAGAGAGATTGTAACCATGTTAGAAAAGAATACTTTGGATTTTATATAAATTCATATTCAGCTACCAGCTATGGACCCTTCGAGAATAGCAAAATGTAAATTAATGGCTGAGGAAGGTGGGAGCCCTATTCTTTCAGAAATGTGAAGGAGGGAACCCCTCAGCACCTGGTGATGTCTCGGAGAAGTCTGGTGTGAGGAGGGGCATGGCTTTGGAGAGGGCGTGGCTTTGAGCTAAGCACTGCCTAAGAAGCACCTAGACCCCCGCACTCCTCCTACTCCTAAAAGCAAATAAACAAAACACTAAAGTTACTGAGGCTGGCACCATTGTCCTAGGGAGGTTAAAACACCCATGAAGAACATCGAATGTGCAGAACCTCCTTGGAAACCAACTATCTGCAAGGGATCCCAGCTCACCTCATGCACACCGTGTGATATCAGCTCTTCACCAGGTGACTGTGTGAAGAGAGGCGATATTGTGTGATGCAAAGTGGCACCATGCAGGTTGGTAGATCTGGACCCCCCCATGCTCACCTTAAAGGATAACACCAACAAAATATATCCAACCCCCGGCCTCCTGATACCCAACTTGTAATTGTGGCTGGTTGTAGAATTTAGCAAAAAAATATTTGCTTGGGGCGCCTCATCATGCACATTTGTTCCTACTTATGTGACACAGTCGAGAGGTACAAGTCGTTAGCCGGAAACGTATGCCACCACATAACACCTCTCAACTCCAGTGGTTGCTGTGTAATGGATGGCAACTACTGCAGAGCGGAAGGCACGACTACTTCAGGGTTTCAGGCACTGCCTAATTCAGAAATGAAAGGGCTTAAGGGCTAGTGTTATAGGTGCACAAAATTCATACATTATTCTAGTGATCACACAAACTGTTATGCATACGAGTTGTTCAAAGATAACTGTGTGCTCTTATTTTAAAGTTACGATCATTATGTTTAATGCGTTGTTGTATAACATTAAAAACTGAGCTTTAATCACAGTAGTGAAGTATTTGGAAATTTTAAAAGCCAGATGAGGTGAAAGCCAGAGTTGCCAATTTAGATGCTTTATTTCAATTATCCATCCTGGTAGAATGAAACATTAGTGATAAAAGGGCATACAGTTCCATATTATGAATAACTATAAAACCCAAATTATTGAGATGGTACAATATGCGAAATAGCACTTTGTTTTTTTCTTTTTTACAGGGGAATTTAATTTGGTATATTTATTTCTGTCCCACCTTTGTTCCCCTTTTGAGCTTTTATATTTTTAATGCATTAAGGCTCATGTCAAATTGAATGAGAGTCTAATAAACTAATCAAGACAAGATATTCATTTTTGTTAACATAGCTCTCTCTCTCTACCTTTCTATACCCGCTTTTGACTTCTCTTCGTTCGCAACCTGATTCTCAAGGTCCAAGGCTTGTGGTTACCAACTGCTCTGACCAGCATAGCCATCAGGCACTCTCCTGCAAGATGGCTGCCGAACTTGACGCATTCCTGGCCAGTGGAAAGAGGTGAGCTGGTGTTAAAGAGGGGAGCAATGAGTGCGGTTGCGGAAGGAAGAAGTATTACATAGGATGGTTGGTAGAAAGCAAGCATTTCTTAATGAATTGGAATAGGCTGAGCATAACTTGTTGGAATTCCACAATTCTGGCAAACTGGTGAGTTTATGGGAGTACTGCATGTGTGTAAAACAGTCCCATACACAAATGTAGAGTGCAAAAATGTAGACCTACAAAGATCCTAGTAGAATGTAGTCATTTCCATGTATTTCATATAAACCAATCTAAAATGTAGTGGTAAAAAGTACAATTAACATCCTCTTTCCCAGGCAACAATAAAAGTCTTACCCTTTCCACTACCCTAACTCTAAACTTTACCCTATTCTCAACAATAACTCACTCTCTTGCTGTAACCCAAACCCTAAACATATCCGTAAGCCTAACCTAACCCTAAATTTCATCCGAAGACCCCTTTCATAAGCTAACCCTAAAGTCATTCATTACCCTAACTTAACCCTATCTTTTATTTCTGTCCCTTACTCGATCAAATATTATATTCCTACGCCATCCCTAAACTTAACTTGACCCTAATCTAATCATAAACATTAGCATAACTCTATTCCTAAGCATAAACCTACCCCTGATCCTCACCCTAACTATAAACCCGATGCGCACCCTGCATATTGAACCCACATCACACTGCACCTCAGGAAGCTTCACTGGCTCCCCACTCACAAGTGCAGCCAATTCAAACTTCTCATGCACCCATACAACGCCCTACAAAACACTGGTCCATAATACTTGAACACCCACATTCACTTTCACCAACCCAACAGACACCTACACTCTGCCTCACTTGCACTCGCACACATTCCCCGCATCCGCAAAAGCAAAACTGGAGGTCGCTCATTCTCCAACATTGCACCCAAGACATGGAACAGCCTCTCTCAACGTATCACAGCCTCCTCTTCACTTCTTGAGCTCCGCAAGAAGCTGAAGACCTGGTTCTTCGTATAAGCACCTTGAGAACCACAAACCTCTACACCCACCCAAGCGCCTGGATACCATCTCAGGTGATTAGTGCGCTTACAAATCAATATAACATAACAATATTTGTGGGACAGAACACGAAGGACCAAATATCGAGAAAAAAATATTGCCAGGTAAGTAAGGCTAGAATTTCTATACCTAACTCCACATGTGTGTACTTATGCGGTATGTAGGTACATATATATGGTGTTAGGAATAGTAAATCTATACTTCCCTATACACACTTACCTTTCAATATTGTCCCTCGATATTCTATCCTCGATATTCTTTTTTTTAGTTTGAAAATGCTTCATCTAACTAAATACAAGTACAAACTATTGCATAACAATAGTATATTGGGAATAAAGGTGGGTAATGAGAGAAGTAGCATTTGTAAGAGTTTTTGTTTTAAGGAAAAAGAGCGAGAAAAAGAAAAAGGAGGAGCGAGAAAGAGAGAAGAAAAAAAAGAACCTTAAAATAGATGAAATACAAATTTACAATTGACTAATTGAAGTCTATAAAGAATAACCTGCAAAAGGTATATTGAAATACTTCATGGTGGTTTAAACATAGTATTTGGATCGGAAGGAGTGGTTGAATGCCTAGGTAGAAAGGAAGTAAATGGTAACCAATGGATGTCTCTCTGAATCTGACGCTGTGTGGAATGTATATTTAACCTGTCAAATCTATGACATAACATATTCCACCATCTGATGAAAGTTATATTTTAGTATCCTTCCATCTAGAAGTAATAAATTGTAAAGAGATTGCAAGAAGTAAGTCAACAAACTTTCTGATCATAACATTATTATGTCAAAGAGAAGATGAACCACCTAAAAAGATATGCGTTTTATCAAATAGTATAGTAGTTGAACAGGTATCATTAGCCTTGTCACAAACTTGAATCCAAAATATACTGACTTTTGGACATTATAAAAACATGTGCATAACATAACTATTTCAGCAATACAGGACCAGCATTTAGTATCTTATGATAATTTAAATAGCAAATGTGGGGTTAGAAATACCTTGTTATATAAAAAGAATAGTGTTTGCATGGGGCTAGTTGAGCGTGAAGTGGAGTGTATCTTAGATCAAATCTTGGTCCAGGTTTAAATAGGAAAAAACTGTTGCAGGTACTTTTCCCATTTCAATTCACTATGGTTTTTATTCTGCCTTTAGGAGCAGTATCCAACCCTGAGAGGCACTCACTTCAAGGAAAAATTTAAAGTGGGAGATGGTGACTATGTTGCGGGACCAGTAGGGAGGAAGAGAGGTGTAGGATTAAATGTTTTAATTGTTCCTATTTTGAAGCATAGGATAAGGGCATATTAAATTTGTTTTGTAATTCATGAAATGTAAGGAGATGGCCATTTGAGAAAAGGTGTTCTATATTTATAATTATTTTATTGAGTCCAATCTTTTCAGAAGAGTATTTTGTTATTTAAGTTTATATTTTTATTATACCATGTGGGAGAAAATTTAAAATTATCTAATGGTAGGTGCGTGCGAGGAAGTAAAGAATTGGCTAAGGATAATGAATGTGTAATCATAGGGGAAAAAAAGATTTGGGAGGTTGATATTTGTAAACTATATCCCTAAATGAAAAGTGAGCAAAAAGAGTGTTCAAGTTGTTGCCAGATAGTGGCAGTCTATTCGATAGAAAGGTCCAAATCTGTTTAAGAGTAAAAGCAGAATGATACTTCATAAAATTAGAAAAATGTACGCCACTGGAATCTTTGGGTTGTTGAAGCCTACACAGTGATTTACGTGCTTTCCTTTTGTTCCATAAAATGTTATCATCAGACTGTTTATAGATTATTATCTGCAACAGCATCATCTTAATGGTCTACCCCACCAAGATAAAAACAGAGGTGACCATTTCTCAGACAATTATATTATTTTTTGTTTAACTGCCGCAGAGTTGATAGAGATAGTGTTTTTAATAGAGTTAGCGTATAGGATGCCAACACATTTGATATTTTTGGAATACCACTTAAATCCGGATTCATTAAACATCTCTTTGAAACAGTGCTTATTAAGGGGTATGACTTCTGATTTGTCAATATTCTGTCTATACCCTGGTATAACAGAATATTCTTTTAATATCCTAAAGAATTCAGGAATTGTTGCTTGAGGGTTAGATATGAAAAGAAGAATGTCGTCTCCATAAGCAGTAAATTTGACTTTAATGTCTTTATGCTTGTATCTCAAAAACTGATTGAAGCTACGGATTTATTCTAAAAAAGGCTCTAAGGAGTGTATAAAAAGTAAGGGAGATAATGGGCATCCCTGCACAGTGCCTCTATGCAACTACAAGTAAGGGAATTGTAAATCATTAACAAAAATTGAAGTGGTAGGTGCGGAGTGGAGCAAACTAAAATTTGAGAGTTGAAACTGTGCCATTTTAATGCTTGAAACATAAAATCCCAAGGAACATGGTCAAAGGCTTTTTTAGAATTAAGTGTGATGATTGCATGTGAGTCGTGGCACTTGGATGCCTGGTGAATAATATTAAAAAAAGATCCTTCAATTGTCAATTATATATCTACCCTGTACAAATCCGGATTGTTCTATCCCAGTTAAATCAGGAATGACTTGATTAATACGTAGAGCCAAGATCTTTGCAAAAATCTTGCAATCCATATTATTCAGGGAGATGTGTCTGTAATTTCCACATTGAGAGAGGCCCTTGTCTTTCATAGGTATTAAACAGAGCATAACCTCGACAAATGTGCCTTGTGCTGCGTTTAATAAAAGAAAATGTTGAATTAATAATAACAGTTTTGGGATTATTATTTTAGAGAATATGGAATATATAACTCAACAGATAATCCATCTGGGCCAAAGTTATGGCTGCTTGAATCTCAGCTACAGACATGTCCATTTCTAAAGAGGCAAGGTAAACTGAGTGGTGCTGGCATTTTAGGTATAGAATTAAACATTTTTCTATATCTTCTTGCAATGGGTTATGTTCTGGGATATATAATTGGTTACAATACCTCATAAAGCTTTCTAAAATGTTTTAATCCATACAATATCTATTACCATGACTATAGGAGATTACATTTATTTTAGATTTTTGGTTTTTAAAGTTTAGGGAATTTGCTAACATTTTACCTGATTTATTACGACTGCCATAAAATTTTGCTCTGACTTTTAGTAAAGATCCGCTTGCATTTTCAACAAACTGTTTATTAAGAACTAATTTAACTTTAGTTAGGTGGGCAAGAGTGTCTTTGTCATTGGAGGACAAATATTTGTGTTCAAGAGTTTTAATATTTTGTAGTAGCATGGAGGTTTCTTTGAGTGAGGTACGTTTTTAAATGCAACATAGTCAATAATAAACCCTTAGCAGCTGCTTTAAATGTATGCTGAATAAAGTTAATTGCAGTATCAGTAATAAGATTAAGCTCAAAGAATTCTGTAGTAAACTTTTCAAATTGTTCAACAAAAATGTTATCAGTCAATTATACATTATTAAATTGCCATCTTTCGAACGTGAGTCATCTGGCAGAATATCTAAGTTGACTATGACAGGGGAATGAGCGGAAATAAGGAACTAATTTCGGCCCGTACCATGTATTTCAAAATGTTATGAGTTAAAAATATGTAATCTAACCTTGAGCAAGAATGGTGTACAGGGGAAAAATGTGAATTGCATAACATCAGGGTTTACGGTTCGCCCAGCAGCAGCTAAGCACCAAGAAATTATTACGTTTTTAAAAGTGTATTGCACTTTGTTGAGATATATTTAGCTTGTCAACGTCTATCTATGATGGAATCTATCATTTGTCTACAGTCTCCTCCCACTATTAAATTTTCAGAAAGACAAGAGAGTAATTGAGTGGAGAAATTTTCCCAAAATTGTACATCAACACCTGTGGGACCATAAACACTGCAAATAGAGAATGGCATATTGTTAATTTTAAGAGTTAACCACCTGCCATCATCATCTGTAACTGTAGTTGCAATATCAAGAGATAAGGATTTAAGAAAAAGAATAATTACACCATTTTTGTTATGCTGTGTGGAGGAAAAGAACACTTTTTTTCCCCGGAGTTTTATATAGCGCGAACTTGACCCGAAGGTATCAGGTATCAGAGCGCTTTACACGAGCACCAGTTGCGTTACATGAGGACACATTCATTTTTTTTGTTAGACACTTGACCAGCCCATCTTTTTTGAGAAAAAAAAATATTTTTCTTTCAGGTGGATTCTTGTAATAAGGCAATCTGGCAGTTTAGTTTGGATAAATGAGGAAGTACACTTTGAGGTTTGATTGGGTTTCGAAGACCTTTAACATTACACGAAAGAATGCATAAATTACTCATAGTAAACAGTCACAAAGGAGGGGAATATAATCAGGGCCGGTTTTAGCGCTGGAGGTGCCCGGTGTGACAATCAGTTTTGGCGCCCCCACAACCCTTGACCGCCTCTTCGGATCCGCTCACTACCACCAGGCAAAAGTGCCCCTCATCTCTCCAATCATAAGTTATTGCTAAAAACAGCTCCCCACCCCTGAGGTCAGCGCCCCCTCCACAAGTCAGCGCCCTGAGCAACCGCACCAGTCGCACTGCCCTAAAGCCGGCCCTGGATATAATATAGTTAAGTAAACAACTTTTAGACATGTTAGAGACAAAACAGAGGTATACTATACTTGCAAAAAACAAGACAACAATAAAAAGTGGTTGTTAAAGTGAAGGTCAAAATATATTAAAAGAAGAGGAAGATAATGACAGAGAAGTGATACGTAAAAGAGAAGAAAATAAATAAATGAAGAAGAGAAGGGGAAAAATGAACTCCTTATAATGAAGAAAGAAGAGATGTCATGGCAGAAGGCCAAAAGACTTTACCCATAAAATGTATTCAAGAAAAAGTAAGAGCAATACCGGTAGGAGGAGGTGGAGAGCTAAAAGGAAGTAGAGGTCAACTTCAGGCAGCGCCCCCCAGACATAATGGTAAAATAGAAAAAGGATAAGAAGAGAGAAAATGATAATAATAAGATAAATATGAAGAGTATAAAATTGCGGATCATATCAACAGAAAGGAGAGACATTAGAAAAGGGGATAATCACTTACCAGCAATGGATGGGACAATATACACGAGATGAGGGAAAAGAAACATAAGAACATGGAAACATGGAACACATCAATATGAGCATTAAGGATGAGAAAAGTATCTATAAAGAAAAAGAAAATATTAAACAGCAGTTCATAATGAATGAGAAAAAAATTGGTCAACAAATAAGATGACCTAAGAAAATGAGTCAATAGTGAGTCATTTGTAACAAGGGTAATCAATTCTTGCTGAAAGCCATTTCCTCCCCTTTTTTGGAAATGGATGATTTTTTTTCAAATCCTCTGGATTGTCAACAGTGGAAGTTTTGTCTTTGTAAGTAACCTTGAAGAGGAGGCCAAATCTGGTATTCATGGATCGTAAAGTCGGACGCAGAGCCAGAAACTCCTTTCTTTTATTAGCTGCTGAACGAGCTACGCCCTGAGTGACGAATATCTTCTGCCCTGACCAGAACATTTGTTTTCAATGCTTTGCATCGGACAATCATAAGATCCAAGTACTGTGGGAAAAAGGAGATGTTACCTTTTGGGCGAGAGAAATTAGATTTGGAGGTGAATACAGAACCAACCCAATGGGCGCGCAGTATGTTGAGTTCAGAGACATCCTTTAATCCGACAAGTTTGTGGATTTTGGTCTTTAGAAATGCTCTCATGTCTGAGCCTTCTGTGCCTTCGGGATCACCATAAATCCTAAGGTTATTTTGCTTGTTACTGTTTTCTAAATCATCAGCTTGTTTTTTAAGAATAGCAACTTCTTCAGACAACAGATCAACTTTGGCTGGAACATCTTGGACGTCGCAAATTCTTTGTTTGACCTCTGAGGTTCTAGAGTCTAGTTTAGACCATTTTTCTTCAATTCGTTGAAGGGCACATTCGTTTCCATCACAAAATATTTTAAATTCTTGATTTCATTCATATTATCCTCCAACGTTAGAGGAAGCTGACACTTTGTAGAGGAAACTGGACTCTTCTTTGCTTGTATATTAACATACCCAGTTGATTCATTATGGGGATTAATGAGAGGGATAGGTGAGGTAAAAGACTTGGGGATAGAAGGGACTTGATTATCCATTCTAGAGGACAAATGGTAGATGTTGCTCACCTAGTGAAAGTACTTAAACCTGTGGGAGTAACTGCTGGCAGGCAAACAGTCTGTCAACTGGACAAAGACAAGGGGGTTCTACTTCTAAATTGCTGCCGCAATTTGGAGTAGAGAAGAAAGGTCACATCTGCATGATGAGCAATGACGCAGCATCTTTTTCCTAAAGAGGCTCCACTCAGAGGACTTTTAGATGTGGCACCAAAGAAAAAGATCAGCACAGGAATTACAAATAGAAAATAAGTCCATGTATCCAGAAACAGTGCCATAGTACAGTACAGCAGCATGGCTCTCTAAATCAAAACATCAGGATAATGGCTGGAGAAAATGAGGGGCGACTCAGCGTAAGGAGGGGTGGCATGCGAGCAAATGAAGCCGCAAAGACCGGTGAGTGGTTGGAAAACTCACCTAGCCACTCCCCAACAGTTTCAACATTGAAACTACTTGCTGGTTCTCATTGGAAATGGAGGGCTCCGTAATTATTCCCAAGAACATGCCTGGGAAGCTAAGCTCTGGGGGCCATCTGTGGGCGCTCCTGTGCACCTCTCTTATCCTCAATATTCTTGTATATCGATATTGTTATTGTCGATATTCAGCAGTACAACCTAAAAACCTTAACCCCTTCGGTGCGTCGGTCGGCTCCCGGCCGTCCACGCACATAGCACAGGAAATCCCTCTGGTGCGGGCACCAGAGGGATTTCCTTTTTGTCAAAACACCCTCAGGAGCTGGGGAAGAGCTTCCACAGCTCCCGACGGTGTTCTGATCATTTCTCCGAAATGACGGTCGGCAAAAACGTCGCGCTGATGTCATTTTGGAGAAACTGAAACTCAGTTTCACTGCCTCTATTCTCAGGGGGCTTTCTCAGCACCATGAGCACTGAGGCAGACGGGAGAGGTATCATTGGAAAAGGGAGAATCTCCCCTTTCAATGGTACCCAGCCCTACTGGATCCCTGCTTGGGGATCGCCTCAGGAGGGCGATCTCCATGCAGGGATCAACCCACTACGCATCAGGGAGGAGGGAGTGGCCCCTTGGGCACGGGCTTTTGCTCCCCCCATTATTTTGGGCACAAACAGTCTTTCTGCCCCCCTGGGAGGCAGATGGGGGCAATAACCCCCAATCTGCCCCCCGGGGGGGCAGAAAGTACACTAGGCACCAGGGATTTTGTTCTTTTTATGCCTGTAGGGGTGGGGGCTGCCCAAAATGGGCATGCCAATGCCCCCACCCCCCAAATTCCACAGTCTTTCGCCCCCCAGGGAGGCAGATGGGGCAGTAGCCCCCAATCACACTAGGCACCAGGGATTTTTATTTTCACGCCTGTAGGGGTGGTGGGCTGCCCAAAATGGTCATGCCAATGCCCACACCCCCAAATTCCACATTCTTTCTGCTCCCCCTAGGAGGCAGATGGGGGCAGAAAGCACACTAGGCACCAGGGATTTTGTATTTTTATGTATATATTGAGGCGGGGCTGCCCAAAATGGGCATGGCAGTGCCCACACCCCCCAAAAGATTCCAGTCTTTCTGCCCCGGGAGGCAAATGGGGCCAATAGCCCCCAAACTGTCCCCCCAGGGGGGCAGAAAGCACACTAGGCACCAGGGATTTTTTAAAATAATGTATATAGGGGTGAGGGCTGCCCAAAATGGGCATGGCAATGCCCCCCCCCAAAAAAAATTCCACAGTATTTCTGCCTCCTCCCCCACCCCCCCCCAGGGGGCAAATGGGAGCAATAGCCCAGGATCTGCCCTCCGGGGGGCAGAAAGTCCACTAGGCACCAGGGATTGTTTCTTTTTTATAGGTAGGTGTGGGGGCTGCCCAAAATGGGCATGCTAATGCCCCCACCCCCCAAAAAAATGTCACAGTATTTCTGCCCCCCCCCCAGGAGGCGGATGGGGGCAATAGCCTCTGATCTGCCCCCCGGGGCAGAAAGCCCACCAGGCACCAGGGATTATGTTTTTTATTTTATAAGTAGGGGTGGGGGCTGCCCAGAATGGGCATGCTAATGCCCCCACACCCAAAAAAGTATTTCTGTCCCCCCGGAAGGCAGGTCGGGGCAATAGCCCACTAGGAACCAGGGATATGTTTATGGGCATGTCAGAGAGAAGCCCCATAGGCACAGGTCGCTCCCCTTTTTTAGGTCCACATTTTAGCTGTTTCAGTGATATTTTTAGTCTCATCTACCCCCAAGCTCGGGCCCGAAAACCACTAGAAACCAGGGAGAGTTTGTGTGTGTATGAACTGGAGTTTGGCTGACGGTCTGCGTGTACTGACCTTTGGCTGGCATTTTGCTGACGGTCTGTGTGGGCTTGCACTTGGCTAATGGTGTGTGTGGACTCGCGCTTGATGATGGTGTGTGTAGATTGGTGCTTGACTGGTGATGTGTGTGGAGTGGCACTTGGCTGGCGGTGTGCGGGGATGGCACTTGGCTGGTGGAGTGCGGGGATGGAGCTTGGCTGGCAGTGTGTATGGATGGCGCTTGTCTGGTGGTGTGCGTTGATGGCGCTTGACTGGCGGTGTGCATGGATGGCGCTTGGATGGTGGTGTGCGTGGATGGTGGTGTGCGTGTACTGACTCTTGGCTGGCAGTGTGGCTTACATGGATCCCTCAGCGTTTTCTTACCCAGAATCCCCCGCAAAACTCCAATTTACTTACAATGTCACATTTTCCTCACATTTCTGTGTGGGTAAGTTGTAGGATCACCGCGCAGGCACAAATTTCCTACCACCCAGCGTTCCCCTTGGTCTGCAGAGAAAAATTATACCTCACTTGTGTGGGTGCCCAGAGTAGCGTCAGCCTAAAAACGTTTGAACAAACTGCCCTTTTGGACCCGCCTTTGGCCCCCCTCAATCTCTACACGTTTTTGGCCCTTTCATGTCATAGGCACTTGGCCCATCCACACAAGTGAGGTATCATTTTTATTGAGAGACTGAGGGGAACGCTGAGTGGTAGGAAATTTGTGCCGTGCAGTGATTCCACAACTTTCCCACACAGAAATTAGAGGAAAATGTGACTTTTAAGCTAAATTTGAGGTTTGCAGTGGATTCTGGGAAGGTAAATGTTGAGGGATCAATGCAAGCCACACCTCCCTCGAGTCCCACAGAAGTCTAGTTTTCAGAAATGTCTGGGTTTTTTAGGTTCCCCTAGAAGTCTGCAAGCCCGGGACCAAAAACACAGATGTCCACATATCTATCACAAAACGACCTGGTTTTTCAAGGGGGCCACCTGCATTTTTGGTCCCGGGCTCAGCAGCCATCTAGGGAGACCTACCAAACCCTGACATTTCTGAAAACCAGACACCTAGGGGAGTCCAGGGCGGTGCAGCTTGTGTGGACCTCCCAACATTTTCCTACCCAGAATCCCCTGCAAACCTCAAATTTACCCAAGAAAATTACGTTTTCCTCACTTTTCTGGGTGGGAAAGTTGTAGGATCACCGGACCGCCACAAATTTCCTACCACCCAGTGTTCCCCCAGGTCTCCCAATAAAAATGGTACCTCACTCGTGTGGGTGGGCCAAGTACCCGCGACAGGCAAGGACCCAAAATGTATTGTGGAGACATCAAAATTACCTATCACAAAATGACCTGGTTTTGCAAGGGGGGCACCTGGATTTTTGGCCCCGGGCTCGGCAGCCATCTAGGGAAACCTACCAAACCCACACATTTCTGAAAACTAGACACCCGGGAGAGTCCAGGGAGGTATGGCTTGCATGGACCCCCCAACGCTTTCCTACCCAGAATCCCCTGCAAACCTCAAATTTAGCTAAAAAAACCTTGAAGGATCTACACAAATGACCCCTTGCAGAATTCAGATTTTTGTCTAGTTTTTAGAAATGTATAGCTCCCTGTGATCCATTATTGGTTTCACACCTATTTCTACCACTAACTGGAAAGAGGTTGAAAGTACAAAAAATAGGAAAAATAGTCTATGTCCCAGTAAAATGCCAAAACTGTATAGAAAATGTTGGTTTTCTGACAAAAGTCTGCCTGTCCCTGAAAGCTGAGAAGATGGTGATTTCAGCACCACAACCCCTTGGTTGATGCCATTTGCAGAAAAAAAAACAGACACTTTCTTCTGCAGCAATTTTTTCACGTATAAAAAAAAATAATTTAGCTGTATTTTGGCTAATTTCTAGGTCCCCTCCACTGGAATCTACAAACCCTGGGTACCTTTAGAATCCTCAGGGTGTTGGGAAAAAAAGAGCGCAAATTTGACGTGAATACTTTATGTGGACAAAAAGTTACAGGGGCCTAAGCGCGAAGTACCCCAAATAGCCAAAAAAAAGGCTTAGCACAGCGGCGGAAAAGGCCTAGCAGCGAAGGGGTTAACCTAATTCAAGTGTAGATGATGGACTCCTGAAAATTGTGCTTCTTTTAAAGTAATATCAAGAACATGAGTTTCTAGCTTTGGTTCACGAAGGCCAGGCTTTTCAGAATGTCCACATAAGATACATGTGCATACTATGATTCTAAATGGATGAAATTTAGATTCAATGTATGTACATTTATCATACATGCATACTGAATCAGCAGAGGTTTTTCTGTACAGCCAGCTATGGTATAATCTTCCTGTGCCTGCACTGGACACCTATGCAGTTAAGTTTTACAACAGAAAGTGAAAAAGACACACTAACTAAGTCCAGGGGTTCTTGTATGCCATCATTGTCTATTTATGTATGTTTCTATACCTCTGTTTGTCTCACTGAACAGCTGGTTCTGCCACTTGGATGATGACAACTACTTGAACCTTGATGTCCTGCTGTTGCTTCTGGCTTCCTATTCTTATGAACACAGTCTATACATTGGAAAACCTAGTCTGAACCGACCCATCAAGGCGGCCGAACCAATGGCTAACAACAAGACGGTAATTTACAACAGTTTGGTGGGGGGTTGATGATGGTTGCAGGCCAGAGTTACAAAAGACTGTCACTGATTAATCACAAGGTGGAAGTAGGAAGTGCTGACAGTCAGCATCTCAAAATTTGAAGGTCCACGAGCGAAGAGAGGGCCTTGTTTTGGACACACTAAGCTATGCAAATGGTTACATTCGTATGAGTTTTAAACAGATATGTATAAATATCTGAGGAGCTACCAGACATGTAAATTCATTTTCCAGCAGGCGACTCCTTACTGTTTGCTTAAGGCTCTTGCATGTGTCTCTCTTCTTTCATAGAGGCCTGTGTTCTTCTGGTTTGCAACTGGCGGGGCTGGCTTTTGCATCACCCGCAAACTGGCAGGCAGGATGGCGCCGTGGGCCAGGTGAGTGGAAATGCCCAAGAGAGAGAGATGTTTTTGGCAGAATGAGAGAGAACTGCATTTGCACAATTGGCTTAACTTAGACGGGGTGATATTTAGGGGTTGGGGTGGTGAAAGGCAGAAAAGCTGATACTGGGATTTGTAATCTAAGATAAAACTAGAGGAAGTTTCATGGGGAGAGTTCACATAAGTTATCGCAGGCATGGTGTAGGAGGAAGGCCAAGTGAGCGACAGGGCAAGAAGACCAGAACATCTAGCTGAGGCCTCCCTCTTCTCTCTATCTTATGAAAGCCCCCCTCCCGACGGCAACTCCTCATATTCCACCTGCATTGCCTTCTCCTCATCACCCCCTCCACAAATAGCTCCTAGTTACACTACAGTACCCCCGATCAATTTCAAACCTACTCATGCTTTTACAACTTCTGCATCCCATGCTTCCTCAACACCACAAACTACCTGGCCATCGGCCCCTCACCTTATCAGCTCTATGGTTTTCTTATGCAATATTGACTTTAAACATATTCCTTCTACCCACTGCCATTCTCTTCACAGGCTCTAACTACTGCTTACCCACCCTCTGCTAACCCTTACTCTACACTACCCCAAGCCTACCACCATTGCCTTCTCAGGCCCTGGCCTCCACTTCCTCTAATTTCTGCTATCCCTAAAGCTAGACTCCCCCAGGGCTATCATTATTCCTTTCTCTAGCCCCTACCACTCTGCATCTCTAGTAGTACCCCTACCTTCCTGTTGGTACTGTCCCGCCTCCTTTTGCTTCTCGAACTTACACTATCTTGTAAACTATACTCCCATCTACCTCACATCATGCCAGCCAGGATCTACAATCCCACTGCCTTTCATACCCTTAAGTGCTACACTCTTATCTAGCCGCCACCTTTCTTTGCTCAACTCATAGCCCTACCTCGCCCTGTATACTTTAAATGTGCACCAGACCTCGTTTTAGAAGGCAGAGGCAAGTGGACCAGGCCTCTCTAAACCTTGGAAGGCACTCTGCTTCCTGGTCCACCCACTGTCCATTCACAAGTGTAGGAGCAGCTCTTTGTTCGTTTTTAATGACTAGAGTACGCAGTGTTTGAAATGGAAAAATAGAAGTGCAGGTACTCTGTACCAGAGTACCTTCTTGTTTCTAAGACGTGCCGGTACTCTCTAATTAAAAGTATTACGTCTCTTGAGAAGTGCCGGTACACTCCCTCTCAAAATAAAAAAGTGGCAGTACTCAGTACCGGGCAGTACCGGCCCATTTAAAGCACTGAGGGTGCGCATTTGAGACCCATATCTCTGCCTAATTGTCTCGCTTGGAAGATAACTAGCAATGTATGTGTGGAATAGTTGTGAAGTCAGCAGGGAGGGAAGTTGATGTTTTCACATCCCTTCCCGCCCACAAATAAAGAGCGGGGCATACTGCAACTCTCCCACTACAATAAAATACATGGAATGCACCTCTCATCAGAAGCGAACGAAGATCTAAAGACTGTAAAATGACAGAAACAATCTGAAAAGAGTTAAAGGCCGTGACCAATATGAAAATAGTTAAAGACAGTTACATGGCAGAACCAATCTGAAATAGGTTTTGTTTTCCTGGGAAAGGTAAATAACAATATGGAATCACGGCAAGTATCTTATAAGTGCTTTATTTTCCTCCTACTGTGAAGCCATTCCTAGCTTGCAGTGCTATATGAAAAATACATTAAACAGAATGTGAACAAACTAAATGGTGTATCCTGGGCACTGGTTTAAATAAACACAATGAAAATCATTCTATTATTAATAGAATTAAATAGATCGATAGTCAAATCATTTCAATGTTTGAACAGAGCTTGTATAAACACTTGGGGTGGGGGTGGGGAGGGGCAATTAATTTGACAAATGTGTCCCATGCCCATTACATGGATCAGCAGTTCTTAACCTGTGGTCCAGAGACCACACTGGGTCAGTGATGACTACTCAGGGGGTCTGCGACAGCATTTAAAATAAATAATATTAACAGATCAATAAAGTTTATATAAATAAAGAAGCAAAATATAAATGTGAAAATGTTTACACGTTCTGTAAATGTGAAGGAATTTGAATTATGAGGCAAAAAATTCAATTGGTATCTTCAGATTGATTCATGGGGGCAGTCCAAATACATCCAACAGAATATACTATGGACAATGGGTGACCTTAATCGAATTTATAAAAGCTCCAATCTTTCGATTAAAATTAAAATTTAGATTTTTTTTGTATTTGTTTATGAATTAAACAAAATATTTCATCATTTGTTTGATGACTGCTTGTTTCCGTATTTTTGTGTAGCGGGTTCCAGTTCAAATTATCAAAATTGCCTAAGCCGAGTCCCAGAATTCGAATAATGACTCAGTTGGGGGTCCCCCAATTCCAATATTGATTTAGTGGGGGTCCCCGGATTCTAGTAATGATTAAGTGGAGGTCCACAGAACTCAAAAGGTTAAAAACCACTGACCTACATATACATGCCATAAGAACATATTTTCTATCCTTATGTATGATGTATGTATAGGTACATAGGGATGGCAAGTGGTTAACTGCTCACACTACAGCATATAAAAATAACAGATCTCAAAGGTACAGATGCACATCTAGTAAGATGTTCTAAAATAATAAAAACACATTGTAGCACTACACAAGTATCTTAGCTATTCCAGAACAATGCACGGATTCAAGTTGTCAAATACTGGTGATCACAGCTAACTAGTGAAGGATTTTGAATAGCACAATTATGTTTTATAGTACATGGGAGCCTACAATACCTGTATAAAAGTCAGTACCTAATTTCTTTATTACAGACAACTTGTGATGTTTGGTGTCACCTGTAATAAAGAAGTGACATAGCTGCTCCACTGAAATAACTTACTACAGTTGAGGTCTGATCTCATAATGTCTGGTGCCAGAGCCAGCAGCTAATGGAAAAGGCAGGAGCTTAATTAAAGAGCAAAAACTAAACCTGGCTTTTCCTTCTTTTGGTCTGTTTTTCTAGCTCAACAGTGGTAAGCAAAAAGGAGATATTTATGGCAACATGATTATTTTTAACATGCTTAGGAAATATAGAATCCCTTTGCATGTTTCCACACATACTGAGCTACAGTGTTTTTAAAATCTGACTTCTCTTAAGCTAATTTTAATATATATTTTTAAACAAATGTCTGCTTTTATGGGGGTGTTTAATTTTGCACTACAGATTCTACTTTTATTTTTCATGACTGGAAACAACCTATTTCTTTCATATGAAAGAGCAACACACCAAGGATTTAAGTGGATGAGCGGCAATGGTGATAGTATGACCATGTATTATAAGGAATACAGTACACCCTGTCATACAGTATAAGGGAATTGCAAGTCACCTTGGAGTTCCATGACCTTATAAAAAGAACTCAGCCTTCAGTGTTGTATTCCACATCAATAGCAACTAAAAAAGTGAAATTTACTAATGGTGGGTGAAATCGCATAGTTTATTTTCCCAATTTCATGAACTGCCATAAAAAGTTAACAAAATTATGTTTTTAGAGCAAAATGTGGTTTGCCGATCTCTCACAACTTTTTTAGGTAGGCATGCACTTCGAGTAAAAAGTCTCATGAGATACCATCAGGAGACCTCTTTTCCATCAAGAAATGTCTCATGCCGATTTATTTTCCATTTGAATGAACCTCCCAGGCACAAAAATGACACAGCATTGTGTGATGCAAAATTTCAAGTAATATTGGGAATTTTGCTTAACATTACATTTGGAAATTATCTGAATTTCAAAGGTTTTATTACATTTCCTCCTCTGGTCTAGTTTATAAATCAAACAACCCTGCTATCATATAACGCCATATGGAGTTATTGTGACATGATAATCAACCATGGGGGAGAGAGATTTGTAAATGTAATCATAATTCCAGACAATATTAGGTTTTATACATTTTTTATATTACTTTAAAAAAAAAGGAAAATGGGTATTACAAATGTCACTGCATAATACTGCTCCATGAAACAATTACTATACTACTTTCTAGCATTTATATTTATTGAAGCCCTTAATGTACAGGCATAATGTAACTTCAGTGAATAAAGCAAAATAAATAATTAGTAGTTATGACATAATTCCTGTGAAAAAAAGGCTTTGAAACCACTGCTGAGAGGATATTGTAATTGGGATATAAAACCATTTTTTTTAAATTTCACCATTTATGGTAAGTTGTGTTACCACAACACCCCATCTTCACACTTTAGGTACTTTAGGCGTTCTCTGTAGCCAAAATATCCATGCCTGTGGTTATCTCTGGGCACGGTGAAACCTAGCGTTCACTGAACGCAAGTACTCTGCAGCCAGTTAGGCACAGCCAGAGGCAGTGCCCACTTGACACTGAGCATGGGCTGCACTGATGCTTTACGATCCACTCTTCACACACAATATGCCCAGTCTATTAGACCCACCATTACTAAAAAATATGCAAGCTTTTGCTTTTTATGAATTACATTTCTTCATTAAATTTCCAAACATACAAGAAAAAAAAGAGAAAAAAACCGAGGCATATTCATGGTAGCGTTTCAAGACCCGTCTAAACAGGGCACCATGCAATGTGTTTAACGTCCCCTAAAGCCCCTCCCCCGAACCCCCGCCCCCTGGACCTGGTGACCTAAAAAAGTGAGAAGGAAAAGTAATAGTAAGCACGGGGCTGCTCTTTTAAGGTGCAGCATTAGTGATGATCATTATTAGAGGGCCGTGCGTCCTCAGGCAGGCGCAGCAGGCGAAGATATTTAGGGCAAGTAAGTTCCCGAAATTCTGATGTTAATAATGTCAGGAATGGTGCCCAGCTTTTGCTTTTTAGACATGTCAAAATTGCTGTTGGTGTCTATATACAGCAGATCTCCTAGAAACTCCACTGCTTATTTTTGCCTCTCTCCCATGCATCTTCTTGGCAAGCGACATGCTTGTTCGCCGCTTCTCAGATCCTACATCCTGGAGCCAGGCCTGATGCAGACTCCGCTCCACCACTCCCTATTCACCTTCCAGCCTCCCCACTTCTGCACTCCATGCTTTATTGTACACTATTCATTATTTCACCCACCACAACTTTCTTGTGACTCCACCACCCACATTACTACATCACCAACCCTCAGGCCCCTCTCAGACACTATTTCTCACGCCCACCTTATATGGCCATAGTGTACATTTCCCTACAAGCTAACCTCTTTTACTTCTCATTCCAGAATCCCAGCCCTAACTCCACACACTCTTCCATCTACCACAGCTGCCAAACTAGGCTCTAGTGGAGTGAGGGATTGCACGCCCCTAGGAACAAACATCATAAAAATATGGAATAAACCTCCAAGTTTCAATAAATGTCCCTTTTTTAATTAACCATCTAGGAAGAATAACATAGGCTGTATGCCAGAAGAAACCCACAAATAGAATTTTTGCAGATTTCTTTCTACAAGTATAAGTGAATCATCCTTAGGCATTTTCTGCGTTCTGACTCCTTAATCTCATCTCCCCAAAGTCTCAGTTCTTTAGCGCCCCTCTTACTCCTTAATCTCACCTCTCCTCATCAAAGCCCCTCAGACGCCATGATTTCACCTCCTTAATGCCCCCTGGCTTAAGAACAGCATATCCTCTAAAGCCCCTTTAGCCTTACGAAGGATCCCTCTAACATCTTCAAGCCCCCCAAAGCATGTCTGACTCCCTAACCTCACTTCCACAAGCCCATCTCACCTCTTCAAAGTCCCACTAACTCCCTAACTTTCCCTCCCCACTGCACACTTGAATCCCTCACCTCACGTCTTCAAAGCCCCTCTGATTCCGCAACCTCATCTTACCCAAATCCCTTTGACTGCCCATTCTCAATTCATCAATGGCCCTCTGACTTCACAACTGTACTCAACACCCTTGAATTACCTCACCTAAAGCATCTCTGACTCACTAACCTCAGCCCTTCACCATCCCACTAACTCTATAACCTCTTCTCAATCAAAATCTGACTCCCTAACCTCACCTCCTCAAAACCCTTTTGACTCCTTGATCTCACCCAGGCTCCTTCTGACTCCCTGACTACCCCAATGCCCCTCTGACTCCATTATCTCACCAAAGCCCCTTTGACTCCCTACCCCCAACTTCTCAAACCTCTCTAACCCCAAACTCTATACTTTATTCCAGTGGCCACCAATTCATGGAGCTGTCAGAGCAGATCCACCTGCCGGATGACTGCACAGTGGGTTACATCATTGGGAGAAAACTGGGGGTACGCCTGCAGCGGAGCCACCTTTTCCACTCCCATCTGGAGGACCTGCAGCAGATCCCGACATCCCAGCTGGCACAGCAGGTGAGATGGGTGGGGTTGAGGGTTGATGGGAGAGAGGGACAGTGTGAGAGAAGGAGAGAGAGAAGAGAGACGAATGGTGAGAGAAAACCAGTTTACTGCCTCACAGTTTGCATATTATAGTGGCTTTGTACTGTGAAACAACTCAGCTAGTAGGTAGGAGGCCTCTTCATTGTGATTATACCTTACTAAAAAAATGAAACCCCTTGCATACTGGTTTTAGTTGGTTATAGTCCTGTTTTTTTTTTTTTTAAATAAAAAATGCTAACGAAGAAATACAATGGCATAAACCATATACGCAGATGAATGTAAATATTATAGAGTCGAGCAATAGCAGCTCTATAGTTATGGCTATAGTTATGGCTAGGCCCTGTTTCGTAGTTTTTTTTTTAGATATTTGCATTTGAAGAAGGTGTCAGGCAGGCTTTGAATTGTTAAGTAATAGAGAGATTGCTGGACAGTTGATTTTTTTTATTTCCTTTTGCATACAATTTGGCAGATATTTAGAATGTTCAGCTTACTCTTCGTATTTTCACATTTGTGCAAGTCCGTCATGGGAGGGCACAGTTAAATGAAGGGGTTAAAAAGTGTTTATTTGGTGATAAGTGTGGCATATTTTAAGTAGTTCACATGAAATATTGCAAACACTTAGCATCTTTAGCGTTTGTGGGTGGCAGCTTTCGTGCGGATCCATCATGGGATTGGGGTTGGGGGGAGGAGGACACATAAGTGTTTTGAGCTAACAACGTTGGTGCTAATAACTTTGCTGATGTTCATGAATATGTATAAAATTTGGTCGGCTATTAGCAACTTAAACCTGGTACCATGCAGCTCCAACAAGGGTGGGGATCAAAATTAAAAGGGGAGGGGGTAAATTAAGGGGGGCGTGGCCTAGCGGTCCAGCATGGCGGATTCGTTTTAGGCGAGCTCCCGCAGCCCACAATAATATCCTGCAATAATCCTGCCCCATCGGTCTACTGAAAGCCTTCGAGGTCCTCCCTGACATTGTGCTTCTTGAGGGCGGTGACGGAGGCGAGAGGGCGAGCTGTAATGAGCGAGACCGCGGAGGAGCGGCCTAGCATGGCGGCCGGGAGCCTTGGGGTGAAGCCAGTCTGGAAGCGGCAGGCAAGTGCGGACAGAGCGGCAGAGGCCCAGCAGCGGGAGCCGCGAGAAAAAAGGGCCGGGCGGCAGAGGTGCAAGATTTCTGGGGGTTCCATCGGGGAAAGCCCGGCAGAAGCGGCGGCCCGAGAATAGTGGCAGCAGACGCGAATCAGCAGCCCGATGAGAGACGTCCCGGAAGGGGCATGGCGGGAGGGCCCGACGATCGGTGGCTGGCTGAGCCGCGGAGGTAGAAGACTTAGTGCTGAGAGGCTGAGCTACTAGTAGAGTAAAGCAAGGGATCCCTGGATCGGTGCCATGGTCCAGAGCACGACGGAAAGTGGACCCGAGGGCCGGCTGCTGGACGGTGGTCCGAGTACTGCATGCATGCACCGACTGAGGCCTAGCACACCCGTCAGAGGGCCCATTAGGGCAGTGAGTAGCGGGGGCGCCGGCCGAAGCGTGTGGTGCAGGCACGATATAGGGTAGTGGGGCCCAGCAGTCGAGGATCACTGGAAAGGCGTCCAGCCTCTCATTTGGACTGGACTGCAATCTGGATCAGGCCCGTGACGCCGAAGATTCTGGACCAGAAATAAGGTGGTGAGCAGGGCACCCACTGGGGGGTGGGGGGGTTGCGACCGCTCACAGAAGCGGCTTGTGGGTGGAAGTCCCCGCACCCAGCCGGCGGCCACCCGAGAAACGATTTGTGGCCTACAAGGGATCCCTGCGCCGCAGAAGCGGAGAGGCGGGCTCCCTGGGGGTCTGCGACGGGCGCAGTGGTCTAGCCGACATTTCTCACTATGATGAAGGACAAGGTGCCCGGGGGTCCTCTAAACAGAGAACATTGGATCGATACACTGGCGCAGGGGCGCCATCATCGGAACAGAGCAGCTCGTCTGGCGCCATGCCGGATAACGTGGCCTTAATGGCGGCCATCACACAAGCCCGGGACACATTGGACGCTAAGATAGGAGTGGTGGGCTCGGATGTAATGCTCATCCGGCAGGACCTGCGTAATGCAGTAGAGCACATCACTGAGACTGAGATAAGGATATCAGGGGTTGAAGATATAGTCACTACCCTACAAAAGAAAGTGACTACCCTAGAAATCCTGACGAGAGGTCTGGCATCCCGGGTGGAGGAGGCTGAAGGGAGGGCCCGAAGAAACAACTTGCGCTTCGTGGGCTTTCCATAAGGGTGCGAGGGGAATGACATGGAACGGTTCCTAACTCAATGGCTCACAGACTGGCTCCCCCCGGATTCACTCTTGCGCTGCTTTATAATAGAGAGGGCTCACAGGGTGTTAATCCAAAAGCCGCCTCCTGGTGCAAGGCCAAGACCCATCATCACGAAGATCTTAAACTATCACAATCGGGACGTGATACTGAAACAAGCCAGGCTGAAAGGATCGCTCATGTATGCATCCAGTAATATCCTGATATTCCCGGACTATACGAGGCTGGTCCAGCAGAGGAGACAATATTTCACAGCGGCCAAAGCCCGCCTACGGGACATGAAACTCCCCTATGCCCTACTGTACCCGGCCAGGTTGAGAGTGGTATACTGGTCCTGCACCTTGTTCTTCGAGACACCAGAGGACATTTTTGCCTGGACGGAGGAAACGGTCAAAATCCGACCCAACACACCGCCTCGTTTGGAATCAGACTCATCCTCGAGCGACATAGCCAATAGACATTTACAGCCAAAGAAAAAAGGATTATGTGCTGCACCGAATATTCCTACCGTAGCTGCCCACTTAGCTGTCACTACACGCCTACTCACATGCTACTGGGACATATATGGCGAATCAGGTAGATAGATCACCGGCCCCTGGGGACGGACTCCGAATGGTCAGCTGGAACGTAAGGGGGGCATTAGACAAGATAAAACATGGCGCTCTACTCCACCAAGCCAAAAGATACCAGGCAGATATCCTGATGCTCCAGGAAACCCACCTACTGGGTAATAAAATAAAATGCTTACTCAGATATGGATTCGCCCAGGGCTACCACTCCGGGTTTACTAGGGGATCCAGGGGGGTCGCCCTTTTGATACACCGCAGGGTCCCGTATCAGCATGAGAAAACGTGGACAGACATTCAGGGCAGGTTTGTCTTTATCACGGGGCTTATACATGGGGAGCGAGTGGTCCTAGGTAGTGTGTATGCCCCCCGCCCCTATCGTGGTCCTTGTTTGAGCGTCTAATGACTCTCTGGTCTGAAATGCCAGAGGGATTAGTTGTGGTGGGCGGAGATTGGAATGATGTAATGGACCCAACCAGGGATAGATGGCGTGCATCGGGGCAGCCGCATAATCACCAGGCTACAAAGTTGAGGTCATTGGTAGAAGGGTTAAGTTGGACAGATACATGGAGGAGACTACACCCGAGGGAACAAGGTTACACCTATTATGCGGGGACATATGACTCTTACTCTCGCCTAGACTACTTCTTCGTCCCTTCTAGTGCGGCCCATAGAGTGACCTCGGTGGAGATCCTCCCAAGGAGCTTGTCGGACCACTCTCCAGTGGTGCTAAGACTGCGGATAGGCCCGGAGAGGCAGACCTTCCGATGGCGCCTCTCCCCCTGGCAACTACAAGATGAGCGGTATCAGACCCACATACGCCAAGAGATAGAACGATACATAGCGACCAACAGTGGATTGGTAGAGACAGCTGAGACGTTGTGGGAGGCCATGAAGCCGGTGATTAGAGGGATCGATATCTCCTTCTGTTCGGCCTCGCGTAAGATACGTCGGGAGTCGCTCTTGGGGTCAGAAGCCCGCCTGATAGAGCTGGAACAGTGCAGTCGGGATGAGGGTGGGAGCCTGGTGTGCCGCCAATTATTACAAATGCAGCAGACACATGCGAGTGAATTAATGGAAGAGGCCCGGCTGGCATGGCTAGCAACTCGCAGTAGAATCTATCAATGGGGCGATAAGTCTAGCCGCCTACTACACCGATTGTGCCAAGGTGCGCAGCGGCCTCAATCCATCCCCGGCATAGTTGGCCCTGATGGGCAGTTGCTCAGCGATCCAGCTGTGATCGCCACAAGCTTTGCAGAATATTTCACAAAGTTATATGCCCCCAGGGAACTTCTGTCGGAAGACATGGTACAGCACTTCATCGATGATCTCCCTCCACGAGCCCTGTCCGATGATGCGAGAGCAATGGTGGACGCTCCCCTTACAGTTGAAGAGTTAAGTGCCGCGTTGGGGGACCTGAATTCGGGCAAGGCGCCGGGCCCAAATTGATTCCCTTGCGAGTTCTTCAAGAAGTACTTCTCCACGATAGGACCCCACTTCCTCGCGGTAATAGATGAGGCTACTGAGCGAGGCAGTCTCCCAAGAGACTGGAGGCACGCCGAGGTGGTGGTATTCCACAAGCCAGGACGGCCTTCGGAACAACACGCATCGTACTGCCCCATCTCCTTACTAAATGTAGAGGCCAAAATACTGGCCAAGGCACTAGCCAATCGTCTGCAGCCGCACATAGCGCAGCTAGTCCACCCGGATCAGGCAGAATTTATGCCCCAAAGAGCCACGTGTCATAATATCCGCCGGGCCCACAACGCAATAGCGGCCATTGCGGCGTATGAGGAACCGGCTGCAGTGCTCCTAGCGGATATGGACAGGACATTTGATTCTCTGAGTTGGGTATATTTATTTGCTCTCCTTAGTCGTTTGAATCTGGGACCCAGGTACCTCTCTTATGTAAAGCTGCTCTATACAGACCTTACGGCATCGATGAGGGTGGCGGGATCTACGTCCAGTACATTTCCAATCGGTAGGGGAACTAGGCAGGGGTACCCCCTGTCCCCATACTTATTCGCATTGGCAATGGAGCCCCTTGCGGCGTGGGTGAGAATGGACGCCCAAGTATGGGGCTTTGAATGGACCAGTGGGATCTCAGACCGCATTGCATTGTATGCCGATGATGTGCTGTTTTTCCTCACCAGCCCCAATAGGACGGGCCCGAGACTGCTCCGCATCATGCAGGTCTTCAGCGAATCCTCGGGCCTCTTTGTGAATCCCCGTAAGTCCACCCTTTGGCCACTAAAGGGAGCGGACAAACTAGGCTCCTGGGCGACGGAGGTAGTGACTGTCTTGGACGGGGTGAAGTACCTGGGGGTTTATGTGTCTGCCTTGCAACCCACAGCGTGGGGGAGGACTATTGCCCCAGTGTGGGCACGAGTGAAGGAGGAGATGAAAACGTGGTAGCACATGCCCCTCTCTATCTATGGGATCAGCCATATTTAAAATGGTCTCCCTTCCTAGATTGCTCTATCAGCTGCAAAATCATTCGTACCCTATCCCACAAAAGTGGTTCAGACAGGTGAATGCGGCATTAGGACAGTTCCTATGGGATGGTAGCGCAGCCCGAGTGGCCCTGCGAACTTGTTATCAGTCGACCTACTGCGGGGGACTCGCCACAGCTGACATTCATTCCTACTATATAGCTTTGCACCTACTGGTACTCAACGAGTGGTGGTACGGGGACAGGGGGGACCCGGCCTACGCAGTGGAACGTTGGCAGATGGGGGACTCGACCCTGCATACTATCCTGTACTCAGGTCCTAAGCTCTGAGCTTTGCCGCCTGCGACACAGGTGGTCTTTAGGCTGTGGAAACAATCCCTTCGTAGGATGGGATGGTGGGGCAGATTAACTGGGGAGACTCCGCTGTGGCAAAATGGGAGATTGCAACAGTTGACTACGAATGTATGACGTTACTACGCCATCCATTACCCCGCAGTAGGCTACAACATGGTCGTTACATCGTCCGCGTTGTTACCACGCATGGCTTTACATCGCAAGTCATTTCTACGACTTGCGCTAGATGGCGCGCTGGACTTAGGAATAGTATAAATTACTATTCCTACTCCAGTTAGCGCAACAGCAGGGAATGTGTTGGATTTAAAATCCAACACATTCCCTGGTGTTGCACGCCATCTAGCGCAAGTCGTAGAAACGACTTGCGATGTAATGCGATGCGTGGTAACAACGCGGACGATGTAACGTCCGCGTTGTAACCTACCCGCGTGGTATTACCAGCGTTGTAAACGCTGTTTCCCGTTGACGACGCTAGTAGGATTTTGGGGCTGGGATAATATAGGAATTTCTACATTGGGAGATGTTATGAGAGGTTCAACACTGAAGTCATTTCAGGACCTCCAAAAAGAATTCGATATGCCTCGAACCCAGTTCTTCAGATATCTTCAATTTAGACACGCTATCTCCCCCAGCATTGCTGGGTTAGATGCCCTTCCCGAGTTCAACCCAATCGAAGCGAAGGTGTTCATGGGGGACCTAAGGGAGCACAAAATTGCCATAATATATCAGTCTTTGGTGACGAATAGCCCCACTACACTAGACAAGTTAAGAGAAGCATGGACACTAGACCTGGGCCAGTTAGACGGGGATTATTGGGCGGAGGCATTGGCTTCCCCAAGGGGAGCAGCGATAGATACTCAATTGCGCCTGATACAGTTCAAATATCTGCATCGGGTCTACTATACAAGGCAGAGACTGTGGAGGGCGGGACTGGTGGCGTCGCCAGAGTGTCTGTGATGTGGACACGTGGAGGGTTCCCTCATACACACAATATGGCACTGCCCGGTAATTACTAAGTTTTGTCAGGGGGTCGTGGTGTGTCTTTCGGAGGTACTGGGCTGGGATGTCCCGATATCACCGAGACTGAGTATTCTGCACATTATGGAGGGTATTGGAGGTAATCTGTATAAACGCCACCTGTTACTGCTGGGGCTTACTCTGGCTAAGAGGGATATCACAAAAATGTGGAAGGCAACGGCCGCACCAAAGATATCTGCCTGGAAAAAGGGTCTGGACTTTTGCATGGGCATGGAGCAACCTGTTTTTAAGGCTAGGGGGTGCCCGCAGAAGCACTTGAAAATTTGGAAAAAAATGGGCTGGGAACCGGGGCTTATGGTTGGAGCCTACAGGCCCAGAGGGGAATGATGCTTTGACATGGATACCATGGGGGGCGGAACGGTAGGATGTGTGAAGAGACACTAAGGGGCCGATTCCGATCTCGGCCGGTAGGGCACCGAATCGGATTCGGCTTAACCGGATCCGATTCGGAGCCCTCTTTCCCGACCGATTCGTACGTGCGTCCGGGCGAGCGAGTACGATGCGAGCACGTGCGAATTCGCCGACCGACTCGTACGCCCGTCCCAACCGACTCGCACGGATGCGCCTCGCACCGCGCAATGGAGACGTTCCCCGGCCGGGCAAGTACGATGCGCGCCGCGAGCAGTCCGACCGACTCGTGCCGTCCGGCTCGAAGAAGCAGTCGGAGCCGTACTTCGGGGGTCCATGTCGGACCCCCCTGTACGCGTAGCTGCGCAAGTCGCACACAGGGGGGACCCATGGGTCCCCCCTACCTGTGCGTGTATGGCGCGAGTCGCTTCACCGCGTACACGCTGTAGGGGGCGCCCTTGTTCGCCTCGCACCCATTGAGTCAATGGGAGCCCGCGTACGCGTTGTACGACCGGCTCCCATTGACTTCAATGGGAGTCCGACCGAATCGAGTCCGATAGCATGCGTACGCATCGTACTCGTTCGGTCGGGCTGCTAGGGTCCGATTCGGTCGGAAATCTCTCCGGGTCCGGCTCGGTCAGAGAGATTTCCGGCCCGAATCGGAATCAGCCCCTAAGTGGTTCAATCGGGTTGGTGGGGCAGCTTCAAAGTTATGGGACGTGGGTTGGTTGCAGCACATTGGGGGTGATTTCATAATGGTAAAAGTTTATTGTTATATACGTTTCTAAAATATGACAATTGTATACAAGATGTCAACATCATTACAATGTTGTTTGCTATTTGTCAACAGCTTCCTGGGATAGGGAGCTCCGACCGCGATGTAACAATTGACATACTAAAATACGTTTATAAAATAAAAAAAGGGGAGGGGGTAAAAAAATCATGATTGCCTAATAACTTTGGTGCAGTTTCATGGTTGTGCCAGACATTTGGCAAATGTTTAACTTATCACCAGTACTTTAAGTTTCATGCAAATTCATCAGTTGGTCGACAGATAGGGGGGTTTTTCTGGGGCACTATTCAATAAAATCTGTATGAAGTTTTATAGGCTGTTAAAAAGTTAAGCCACGAGCAGAGATTTCTGTTTTCAATTATATTAAACAGGGGATGGGGGGGGGGGGGACGCAGGGGTGGAGGGAAAGCTTGTTAATAACTTTGGTGCCATTTCATAGATCTGCAGTGTTGTGTCTCTTTGAAAGTACAGACGGCACGGACACTTCAAAGGTACGTATCAGGGAGCTTTATTCAACCTGTCTTCTCCCTTCACATTCAGACCTAATCTGCCCGCCTGGTCCTGCCCCTTCCTTCTACGTATGTCTGCTTCCCCCTTTTTACTTTCCCCTTTGCAGGTCCTAGCGCCCCTTACTTTACATCTGCCACAACATTACATCTCCCCTCTTCTTACACAACTTGGACTGATTTTCAATAAACAATGGAACAAGAAAAAAAGAACATAGTTACAGTTCTTCAATGAGACGTGTAGGCCTCAGATGAGTACGCTGTGGCCGGTGGGCAGCATCTTGATCAGATCTCTCCCTTTCCCGCTGAGAGGAAGGGAGACGTTTACTTACTTCTCATCCCATGGGTGTACTCCTTCATTACACTTTTTGGCGCATCCAATGTCTCTCTTGTGGTCGGCGTACATCTATGAAAATGTGCAACGTTCCTTGCTATTCTCTTGTCATCTGAGGCAGCCGTGATCATAGTCCCTTTTTGTTTTGTTACTAGCAGTGGGTGAGCATCGACTGTTGGATTTCCTTTGTTGCTCTTGCCAGACAAGCACCCAGTCTCCTTCTTTAATGGATGATGGTTTGGCTCTCCGACGATTGTCCGCATATTCTTTCATCTTGGCTTTTCTAGATCCATCTATTGCTGCTAACTCTTTGTGTTCTGAATCTTGACGCGTACAGCCGGTTGAGTCTTCCCAAGTCGGTATTCTTGTGTTTACCGTACGGCCCAGCATCAGGTTTGCTGGACATCTGTCCGTAGCACTGTGTGGCATGGTTGGATATGCTCGTAGCACTTCATTTAGTGCTGTTTGAACATCTCGCTTAGACAGTTCCGCTTGCGGTATGGCCTTCTTCGGAGTGACCATAAATCTTTCTACCATCCCATTGGCCTGTGGCCACATGGGAGTGATCTTCCGATGTCGAAAATTGAGATGGTAAGCAAATGCGGCAAATTCCTGTCCGTTGAATGGAGAGCTATTGTCTGTCTTGACTACTTTAGGTATTGCCCAGGGTGCGAAGACTTCATCCAACACTGGTATAGTGGTGGCTGCTCTGGTTGATGATATTAGGTCAGCAATTGGGAAGCGGGAGTACTCATCCATTATGACGAGAATCTATTTACTAGATTGTAGTGGACCAAAGAAGTCTACTGCAACATGTTGCTGCACGCCCTCCGGCAGGTCTGACATTTGTAGAGCTGAAGGTGGCTCTTCTCGACTGACTAGTTGACACTGGGGACAGTCTTTCAGTGTTACTTCGACCATCTGATCAAGAGAAGGGAACCAGACCCGTTCACGCAGCGCTCTCTTCGTGGCTACAATGCCTCTGTGCCCTTCATGTGCCAAATTGACGACTCCTTGACGCAGCTGCTTTGGAATGACAATCCTTTTATCTCTTAGCAGGAGGCCATCTTTGGCAATGGACAATTCATCTTTTACATGTCGGAAAGAGGTTAGTTCATGGCTGTCAACATGTCTATTGTGTCCGGGCTCGTCTAGGTGTCTCCAACTGTTTGTCTGGATGCGATGTCTCACATCCTGCAAGGTGACATCCGCGGCTTCAATAATGGCTTCAAGGGGGACTGCAGGTGGTTTTGCTTGAGCCACAACAAAGTGTATATATTCCTCCGCTAACAACGGGTTCGAGCTTGAGGATGTCTTGGGATGTTGCGACATGTAGTCCGCGGGATTCGCTGCTTTTCCAGGCTAGTGAATGATAGTATAGGTATATTCTTGAAGACGAATTCCCCAGCGCTCTATTCTGGGTGGCATTTTGGCCCGGGGTTTCCGAATATGGTTGTCAGAGCTTGGTGGTCTGTGATGAGTGTAAAATGTTTCCCATAGATTAAGATGTGAAAGTGCTCACAGGCCCAGACCACAGCAAGACTTTCCTTCTCCGGCTGGGAGTATGCCCTCTCGGTGTCAGTCAGGCTGCGGCTGGCATAGGCTACTATGTGACGTTGATCACCTTCCTTGTTGTACTGAGCCAATATGGCTCCAAGTCCCACAGGGCTGGCATCCACGGTTATTTCAGTCTTTTGACGAGGGTTAAAGTAAGCCAGATTTTTAGACGATTCAACGGGTGCTTTGATCGAGTGAAATGCCTGATCACATCTGGTTGTCCATTTGAAAATATGACCTTGTTTGGTTAATTTCCTGAAAGGATAGCTTGTTGTATTCCTCTTAGGGTATCCATAAACGGGCTTTCCAATATCATGTCCTTATATAGGCACAATTCGCCCTGCCCTTATATAGGCATAAAATCCAAGCCCTTATTTAGGCATTAAACCGTGCACTCCAAATACAGGCATGGTCTCTGACATCCGTCCACCCTAACGTCACAACGAGTTCATGAAGAACAGACCCTTAGGCTGCGGGAGTTTCCCTAGTCCAGGACTATTGATTTCTTCAAGGACTCATATATTATGCATGAACCATTATTCCTTAGGGGGTTCATTCATGACGTCTTTCGCTGTCCAACTCACGTCAATGCTAACATTCTTAGGTGCTCTCAGGTATAAATATACCTTCCCTAGCCCCTGTAAACCAGAGGAGACCTCGACTTCAGAAGAGCCCGTTTCCCGGCCTGACGCACTGAGAAGACGCTGCCATTCCCTGTACGCAGAGAGCCCAGCTTCCAGCTTCCAGTGATCTGACTTCCCTTGCGGGGTGTTGGAGTTCGAGTCTGGCAAAGAGATTCCTACCTCTCTCATTCTTCAGGTATGGAGCTGACTAGAACCTAGAGGGACTCTTGGCATACTAGGCATACTAGACTTAACATACTCTTAGTATACCATAGTAAGGAATACTTCACCTACTTCTTCCCTCTTCCTACACCTAGGTCAGGTTAGGTACATTTGGGTAGAATTAGCTTAGCAATGCATCGTATGAGTACTCGCATTTTTAGTCTGTGTTATTTATGTAAATGCATATGTACTAAAAGATAATGCTATCGCAGTATTATTTATTTCTACTGCTCACCCTGTACATTATTTATCTCGCATACTGTCTTGTGATCGTAACAGCACATTTTACTTACACCAGAAACAAGACTGTTCAATAAATCCTTTATTGAAACGCCCGTCTATTTCTTTCTGTGTAACTTGGAGAAAACTAAGCATGCACGACTGAGCTGAGTGAAATAGTTATCTATTGTTTCCACGACTCTGGGACACGTTCTGATTCTAAAGGGAAACACAGTGGTCATGTTTTGCGGCTGCCAGAAACTACTCCCTTCTTGTTGTCAAGGAGTTTCTAGTGGCCTCTGAGCTAGCTGGCACAAGTCATTAAGTTTAATATACTCGATAGGGACATACTGACCTTAGTCCTATGTCAAACCTATAGGATATATTATTCCAATGCGCAGAGCCTATTAGGGAAATAGGAGCTACACTACATGGCGCCCAACGGTTTGGTAAGGCAGTAATTCAACGTTAGATACTGAGTAACTCAGCCGTGCTTTTTCTCTCAAGACCCCTACCCATATACTCCAAAAGACGTCTGGAGTGGGCAGGGTTAAGTATCCACCACGGCTACATAGGGCAGTACCCTATATATTAGCTGTTTGGTTTGCTCAACGTTGAAGGATACAGTGTTCCACAATATTGTGCACCTTATCTTTGTTTCCTTGAAACTTGTTTCTACATTTTTCAAACAACAAAATGCCTGGCTCCGACAATGAAACCGGAGACGGTGTAGCTGTGGCTGATCCAGCCCTAGCAGCAATTTTTAACTTTACCGGTTTAAATGAAACCGAGGAGGGTGTTATACACATCCATCAAAACTTAAGAAGAGCCATCACTCTAAAACTTATGAAACATGGCCTACCACCAAGAGGCGGTAGAGCAGTTTTTGTGATAGAGGCACATGAATCCTTTCAGACAGAGGTATTCTATTCATGGGTAATATTTCCTGAATCCAATTCAGTGACACACATGTTTCACTTCTACAAGGAAGATGAACCACCAGAGGAATACAGTCCTTTCGCGGCTATAGAAATTCCATTAACATACCAGGAGCATCAGCTCTGGTTTAAAGGCGCCCTAAAACATCACAAAAACATTACCAGGCTCGGTCTACTAGGTAGACCAGGAGCAACATGGCCGATTTTAGCCGGCTACACACCTCATCCTAACATTGAAGAGATGTCAGATGAGGAGTTACGTACTCAACTCACAGAGTTAATAAAAATTTACAGACAATTAGTCCAATATGTCATGCGGACTTTTACAGTCCGACCACCATTGACATATCCAAATCCAACTCCCCAACAGGGGAATACACTTAAAATTACACCACAGACTCTATACGCAGTCATGGGTAAAATGCCCACAAAACGTGAGCAAATTCCATTTTGGATAGCTCAAAAAATTACTCAAATCGAAGCAGTATTTCCAAATACTAGCCCGCATGAGAAACACAGAATCCTAACAATCAGTTTACCGATGGGGATCACACCACAACTGGAAGACTGCACCACTTGGGGCTCAGTCTTTGCTGCCATCTATACTAAAACACATGGTATTCCATCAATTGCGGTAATACCTGATGTCCTAAAACAAATTCAAAATGAATATGGGGCAGAGCCTGCTCTAAATTTAGGTATGAAATTACTGAAAAATTTCGAGCAAGTCTCAACAATAATATTATCTAATATTAAAGGGGAGGCAGCAGCAGTGGCGATCCGCCAAAAATTGAGGGAATTCGATGTTACAGAACATCAAACTGAGCTACCCAGAATAATAGAACAATCTTATGCAGAATTAGGCAGAGATAGTTTGGGTGGAAGACCAGTGAAGCCGAAGCTATCTGAAAGTCCTGAGAAGGACTCAATAAAACAAACTCCTACATCTTCTAAAAAGAAGTGGGAGTCTACTAAACAAAAATCAAACGAGAAACGTTCTCAATCCCGAGGTAGGTCTCCTCAAAAGGAGCCCTCTGAAAGGAGGTATAACCTCAGGAATAGGGATAATTTGAGAAAACCTGATAGGTATCAAGATACTGATACACGTTCCTCTCGTCCCTTTCAGATCTCATCACAGACTTCGGAAAGAAGAGGACGATCAGAACATAAAGAAGAACGCGTGAAATCGAAAGACGACAAACAAGCTTCAAAAACCAAAGTAAAACCTCAATTCTCCAAAAGAAGGTAGCAGGTCTGAAGATCAGACATGCCGAGAATACTGAGAACACAACTCAAGAACGGAGAATGGGCTCAGACCATGCTGGACAGTGCAGCAGAAGTCACAATAGTTCGCCAGACCGTGAAGGAACTTCTGGAGATAGTGGACTTGAATGAGTACATCACAGTTGAGACTGAAGACACCAGGGTTAGTACTCCACAAAAGTTATATGAAATAACACTCCGGATGGAGGGAGACAAACCTAGACAGGTGAAAGCACTTTTTGGGAAAGACTATCAAGAGGCTATGACATACTTCTAGCAGAAAAGGACTGGCCACCACAATTTGTCAGGGAGTGCCCACACGGCGAGGACATTATTATGCCTGCCTTCTCCAACCATATTCCAATTCATTTAAAATATACATATGCCAGGAAATGGGCAGTGGCCCAGGCCCCAGCATTATATAAAAATCATGTAGGATGGGATGAGGATTCACCTCACCATAAAATACATCTGAAACATGAACCAACTGCACAACGGCAGTACCCTATAAAGCAAGAAGCTAAAAAACAGGTCAGGGAGATCTTAGATCAACTTGAATACCAAGGGGTGATTGAAACATGCACCTCCTCAATGAACAATCCTTTGTTTCCTGTCTCCAAACCAGACAATACATATCGTCTAGTTTTGGATTACAGACACCTAAACACTTGTTCTAAAACTTTTGCAGTGCAAAATGCACATAGCACAGCATTAATGTATAACATTGTGCGTAAAAAATATAAAACAACATTAGACATCTCAAATGGTTTCTTTTGTCAAAACATAGCACCTGAAAGCAGGTACTTAACTGCATTCTACATAATGGGGACCCAGCGTCACTTTTGTCGACTCCCACAAGGGTTCAAAAATAGCCCAGGTTTATTCTCAGCGAGGGTAACGGAGTTACTACAAATTTATGACAATGAGGCATTGTCCTATGTCGATGACATATATCTGACAGATGATGACCTGAACAAACACTTGAACAGGGTGAGCACCATTATACTGGGTTTCGCCTCTGAGGGCTACAAGTTCAACTTTAAAAAGTCCAGAATTGCCCATCTCAATGTCCTATTTCTAGGATATGAGCTTTCAAGTGAAGGCAAGAGCTTGGCAGCTAACTTTTTAGAAAAGTGTGCGCTGCTCCAACCTCCAAAAACGCTAAAAAACTTACAATCCATCCTGGGTTTCCTAAATTTTGGAAGAACATACATTCTAAATTATGCAGAAAGGGTTAAACCTCTCTACGCATTAATCAAACCTGATTTTTCAATCAAAAACTGGACACAGGAACACACAGAAATTTTGCGTTCACTACAGGCTAACATGTTAGCAACAAATCACTTACAAACACGTGTAAGTCAACGAAATTTGGTGATCCGAATAATTTCGGGTCAATGTGGATTCACCTACTTAACCTTCAATGAGGGTGAGAAAATACCAATCGCATACAAATCCCATTTGTACACACAAGCGGAAATGCGCTTCAGTTGTACTGAAAAAATTCTGACAGCAGTTCAAACCGCTGTAGCAAAAGAAAGAGCCTTAGCCCAAGGGAAACGCATTATTGTCGTAACCCCAGTACCGGCTTTAGAAGCTGTTACAAAAGCAAGCATTCCAAATGCTAAAGCATTACATCCAAGATGGATACAATGGGTTAATTCTCTTGCTGCAACAGATGTTGAATATGTTTTTGATCCAGATTTAAAAACACAAGCATTCCTACAATATGAGCAAGAATGTCCTCTGCCTACTGAAATTCTGCCTCTTGATCAGTACGAATTTATAATTTACACTGACGGATCCGCACAACCCGCAATAGGGGGTAAGCAAGCTTACAGTGCAGCGTGTGCTATCGTTAAAGGACGCATGCGAGATGGCATCTTCAGACCTATGGTCACTAAAACTCAATTTCTAGGGGATTGTACAGCTCAGCGAGCTGAACTACAAGCATTCAAACTGGCACTTGAAAGTACAGATCGAGAATTCCCCACACTAATAGTGTGCGATTCCTTTTACTGTGTTCAGTCGTATAATGACTATATACAAAACTGGCTTGAAAATATTTTCACAGATGCGAAAGGTGGCACAATAAAGTATAAATTGCTTTGGGAACAAGTAGTTCAGTTGAAAAACGAACTACCAAAGGCTCACGTGATACACACACTGAGTCATCAACGTGATGGCGTTCACGTTGCAGGGAATTCATTGGCTGACGAAGGCGCAAAGGGGGCTGTGCAAACGGCTTCCGTAGCTGCGATCACTCGTTCCAAAACAAAAATAGACGGTGAGATAATGTTGGCTGTCAATGCATCAAGCAAAGGCAGCAGTGCAGCATTACCAAAAAAGTTTCCACTCAAGTACTCTTATGTAATTGATGCGAACAACGTTCCTTTTGCTCGAATCCCTGGAGTGGGGGATAGGGTAATTCCAAACATGGAACGTAGAGCAGCCTTGATTTATGAAACGCATTTGGGGGAGGGTCTGTCACATCAAGGGATCTCTAAAACAATTTTGACGTTAAAAGAGATGTACTGGTGGCCTGGAATGAATACAGAAATTCACATATTCATCAACAACTGCTTAGACTGTAAATTACAGCGAGAGAGCCACCAGACACCATGCTGCGAATGCGGCAGCCCAGTACAGACACCACTGTTAGACAGCATTCGACTATCTACGCGCCTGCGTCCTACTGGACAAAGGCATTCCCGCAAATACTGAATCTAGGTTCCTATGGTTATGGCCTCAGTGCTCGGCTGACGCTCGAACTGTTATAAAAGATTTGCGAGTCTTTATCGGCACATACGCAATAGGCACGCTACATTCTGACCAGGGTCCTGCGTTTAGCTCTAGGGCTTACAAAGAAGCCATGGCCAGTCTGGGCGTTGCATTGCGGTACTCCTCTCCATTCCATCCTGAGGGAAATTCGGTTGTGGAAAGGAAAAACCGGGACATAAAGCAGTCTGTAACAGCTAGGGTATTAGGTTCGGGTGATGGGTGGGTCAAACACCTTAGTGGCGTACAGCGCGCAATGAACAATCTGCCAAGAAGTTCTCTAGGGGGGTCACTCCATATGAGATCCTATTTGGGACAAGAATGTGGGTACCAGACCTAGAACACGTAGGCACAGTGGTGGAAAATAAACCATTTGATATCAAAGATCGTTTGGCTGTTTTACAGGACTTAAACAAATTAAGAACGAAACAAAGCAACGTATTCCTACAGTCAACCACCACTGGGGATCAACCGGCTGTCCCAGCAAGGCCTGTCTGGATTCCAAAAGTTGGGGATCTAGTCAGAGAAAAAATTGCGGTCAAGAAGGAATTTGACCCTTTTTACAGACAACCAGTACCTGTCCTAGCAGTTCAAGGAACAAGAACAGTACTTCTGCCGCCCCTTGCTGGAAGAAAGGAGAAAAGATTTGTGTCCATCGACCTCATCAAACCACAGTATGTGGCCAATACTAAATAGTAGGCCTCGTGGACTCCGACCTAGTAGCAGACGCACTCCTCTCGCTACTATCCAAGAGGTTCAGACTGAAAGACTGATAACAATCGAGAATTCAGCTGTAACAGACGGAGGACTATGCAACAACGCTATGGAACTCATCCCTCTTGAACACCAAGTAACAGTTCATCCAAATACACCTGTCTACACCAACGTAACAAGTGATGAACTGGTTCCAGTGATTTCTACAAATCCTGATGCAATTCCAACAATTGACAGAACTGCTTCTGGCTATTTCATTAACTTTGATACGTTCTCAGAAGATCCAAGTGAACCTGAAACAACGCCAGTGTCATTGAAATTCAAGCAGCAAGTACAAGACTTTCTTCACTTTCTGAAAAAGACTTATTTGGTTTCTCCATGGATTGAACTCTGGATTACATCTGGACTTTTTGTTTTCCTGCTCTGGCTAGCTTTGGTTACAACTGTAAGCGTGCTTATAAGTGGCAGATACATCCATGTGAACACTGAAGGAAAGGACGTAAACGTACTTTTGAAACCTCATAAATCTTCCCATCATGAAGCAAGAGACTTATCATCAGTGAACATCACAGCTGTTCCTATACATGATGGTATAGTGTGGGACAAAACAGATTATGATATCTTCGGCCCGAATGAACAATTGAACATTCCACATTTGTTTAAAATTTCACTAAGTGACCTAATTACGTCCAGTACCTATTCTGATGATTGGGACTTTGAGACTGTGACTGACATTATGTTTGACCTAGAAAAATCTGCTGCATTTTCTAAACATGAATATTTAGAGGGTTCATCAGACTATGAACAAATGTATTGTTATAATCACTATGGTCATCATTATTTGCATAAATCTGCATATCCAAGAAATGTGTTTATGTTTAACCAATGGGAACATTGTCCTACACCACCTAAAGGTAGTTCAAAAACATTTGCTAGTAAGTTTCCATATTTTTCAGGATACAATACATCTGAACCAGAAATGTTTTACTATAAAAATGTAAACAAGACAGGACTGAAAATTATGTTAACAAATACAAAACAGATTTATTCTGCATTTTTTAATGCCCAACTGTCTAGACAGGGTTTCGACTTTTGGAAAGACACAATTGAAACAAAAACTGTGTGGGGTACTAGAGATTGGCAAGTGCAGGGGATAGAAGCTTTATTTAGAGCCTGCATCATCCCAGACAAAATAATGTTTTTGAATGAAACTATCCAACAAACATCTTGTCTTGGATTAGCCAAGATAAAAGAGATGAACACACCTTCTGTACCAACACCTGCCAGTGATAATAATACAAAGGCAGTGGTGACAGTTGACAATATACTACAACTCAACAGATCTAATCCTACTTGGAAAAAATGGTTGATCTGGCCCACAGACACGAATAACTGTCAGGAAAGATTCCTGAATAAAACTCAGGGCTTTACTATTCATAGGCCAGACCCAAGATACGTCCAAAGACAACATCCGGGGGTAGTAACAACATACAGTGTAGGAAAATTATGCCTCGATTGGCTGCATAAGTCTACACTACAGGATGTGAAACAACACTTAACCTTACTTAAAAAGGACGCAGACCTTAGGGATTTCTTGCTTGGACCAAGAAAACCGCGTCAAAAACGTTTCATATATGCCGGCATTTATGCTGCTTATAATGAAGCTTGGAAGGTATCACAGATAAGAGGCCGCAGAACGAATACGTGAACTTGATCGTATTAATTTAGAGAAAACACTCTCTGTGGTCGACAATGGGTTAACAACTTTGTCCTCCAGAATATATTCACTGGATGGCATTGTATCCTCTGCTATCGACATTCTAGAACAAGATTTGGCGATGTTACAACAAGGCCAATCTCAATTACGTTCTATTATGTTATTAAGCTGGACGCTGCAATCTTTGCGAGCGGGCTATGTGCCTTGGCGTTTTATCAACACAACGGCTCTGTTTGCAGAATACAATCTCACTGATAAACAGATCGAACTGGCACAAAGAGGAGCAAAGTATACAGTGCTGAGTATTGAAAAATTGGAGAAGTTACCATTCACTGTGGCAGAAAAACCAGCTACAGAATGGCTTATTCATGGCAAAATAACATTACCTGTGAGTACTTTTCAGTTTCAGTATTGCCTCAGACAAATGCAAGCAGGCAAATATGAAAGGTTGGGTAAGGAATACATTAAGACATCGTGGGATTTACTGTATACATATAGATGTTGGAGTGGGGATCGTGAAGTGTTTTTGAGCGGTTCAAACTGTAAACTTGCACTGAGTGGTTCACTTATATGTCAAGACATTTCCTTGCACGGGGCTTGTAATGGTTCTGTGGCAAATTTGTCTTGCCTTCAGCAGGGTACTACAGCTGCTGTGATTAATCCAACATTTGGACAACTTTCTAATGGGAGTTACCTCATGTTGAATGATCAGAGCTGCTGCGGAATGCTGCCAGGCATCCCATATCTAGTAACGGTCAACTCCAGGGTCACTTGCTGTATGCAAGTATTGTTTCCCCCAATAGACACAGTCAGGGAGTCGCCTCTATGGCCTCCGCTGAACGTCTCTTTTATAAGATTTGATACTCTAAGCAGAATGAAAGCTTCCGGTTCACCCTTACTCGAGAACACTTTGGGACGCACTGGCGTACTCGCCCTGTGACAATACTGCACACCAGACGGCTGATCTCGCTACTTTATCTGTCTTAGTCGGCACTCGGACTATGAGCATGATTTGAAGTTTTGATCTAAGGAATACAGACTAGATTATTTTTAGAGCCGGAGAATTTTCAGATTGGAGAATTAATTTTTGTATATGATTAGAAGACAGTTATATACCCAACCGGGTCGGAATTATCACCGGTGGAGAGATTGGGAGTTTTGATATGAATGCAGAAAAGCCCTGAAGAAGTCAAGGGGTTTTTTACCCACTGACGAAACGCGCGTTGGCTGGTCATGCAAGAAAATCCACATTAAATGAACTACAACGTTGCCAAGATTTGTTTCTCTTCTATGAAATTTAAGAACAGAGCTATATATCTGTTTTACTGATTGCGTGTGCATAGGAATTTTATGTGTAACATTGTTTAGGATCTTTGGGTCCTTGGCTTATGGGGGTTTAAGGGATATTTTCCCCCACCTGTAGCACCGCTGATATTTGTGTAAAATTGTATACTGTTCACGCTATTTGGTTCAGCGCCGATATCCTTTGCGCCTGTGAGAATTAATATTCCCTCCTCCTTTTCAGCCACAGAATGAAAGCCATGCTTTTACAGCAAACAGTGCCTTTGACCTCGGCCAAAGAGACCTATGATCTACAAGTAGCAAGGACTTCGGCTGAGATACAGACTTTAATATGTACAAACTGCCCTATACATTTCGTGGAAATGATATCACGTATCTTCAACATGTCTGATACAACAGGAATTGTACATGTATTTAAGAGCATCTGCTCAGGTCTGTTAGCACCTTTCCAGGCAATACTCGGAATCATCCCGAACTTTGCACATTCGGTGTTTGGTGGCATACCATTAATTCTAGCACTTGTTGCCAGAATTCTATTTCTCTTCCTGCTATTGCGCAATGGCCAGCCTATTCGCAGACATCACTCCGAGCGAACTGGAGAAAGCTCTCCTTGAACGAAAGTGCCGTGAGCAAATAGTAAAGCTTTTGGGCATGACTCGTCTACGGGACCTTAATACAACCTGGTTCCTGTCATTCAGACCAATCTGGCAAGATTGCATCTTACCTGTTCTACGATGCCTGCTATGCGGTGAAGAATGCGTGTTGGACACCTGTCTAACATTTCCATCAGCAACGCCAACGGATCTCGATACTCTGCTGGACCCGATAACGGCCCATGCTCTGTGTTGTCCCCAGAGGCTTCCTATCCTGCTGTCAGCATTCATTGAGATCTCACAGACGCTGCCGGCTGCTGCTGAGGTACGAGAAAGAACTCCAGGCACACAGGTAACAACGGACGCGAACATTGCTGAGGCAACCTATGCTGGAAGCAATGCTTCCCATCTCTGTGCAATTAATCTACTACACGAGGTGTTCCAACTGACACCAACAACAGTGGATGATGTTTTGTCTATTGAAATAGATGATCTCATGTTTACACCAGACCCGTGAACTAACTCTGATTCGGCATACAGTGTTCCAGAGCTGCAGTGACAAATTTGGCCTTCATTTTTTAAACAACTTGGAACTCTACCAAAATTGAACATTTTCCCCCAATTATTATTTTTTTTGGAACGAAAATGGCATATCTATCTGCTTAAAGTAGAACTAGCCTTATAATACAGACTTCTAGGTACTACCACGGACACTTAGTCATCTTGTGTGTCTAAAACAGTTCATTAATTTTCATAACATGAAATGACTTTGATTTTTGAGAAACTTATCGATCATTTTTTGTCAAATTATAAATATTACTGCTTATTTAATTCCAATTGCATTTATTTTCGAACTTTATGCCTGTAATGAAAAGCAATGCTTCAAATGTACAGTACCTTTTGCATTCTAATAGGTTTTTAAATGCCTTTTTTAAATGGCTTTATGAAAATTTTTAGAAATATGCGGTACTCCATTTTAATGTTTAGCATTTCAAATGTTTAGCATTTTAGTATTATCGTACACACGAAAGAGGAGTGGGTGTTGTATTCCTCTTAGGGTATCCATAAACGGGCTTTCCAGTATCATGTCCTTATATAGGCACAATTCGCCCTGCCCTTATATAGGCATAAAATCCCAGCCCTTATTTAGGCATTAAACCGTGCACTCCAAATACAGGCATGGTCTCTGACATCCGTCCACCCTAACGTCACAACGAGTTCTTGAAGAACAGACCCTTAGGCTGCGGGAGTTTCCCTAGTCCAGGACTATTGATTTCTTCAGGGACTCATATATTATGCATGAACCATTATTCCTTAGGGGGTTCATTCATGACGTCTTTCGCTGTCCAACTCATGTCAATGCTAACATTCTTAGGTGCTCTCAGGTATAAATATACCTTCCCTAGCCCCTGTAAACCAGAGGAGACCTCGACTTCAGAGGAGCCCGTTTCCCGGCCTGACGCACTGAGAAGACGCTGCCATTCCCTGCACGCAGAGCCCAGCTTCCAGCTTCCAGTGATCTGACTTCCCTTGCGGGGTGTTGGAGTTCGAGTCTGGCAAAGAGATTCCTACCTCTCTCATTCTTCAGGTATGGAGCTGACTAGAACCTAGAGGGACTCTTGGCATACTAGGCATACTAGACTTAACATACTCTTAGTATACCATAGTAAGGAATACTTCACCTACTTCTTCCCTCTTCCTACACCTAGGTCAGGTTAGGTACATTGGGGTAGAATTAGCTTAGCAACGCATCGTATGAGTACTCGCATTTTTAGTCTGTGTTATTTATGTAAATGCATATGTACTAAAAGATAATGCTATCTCAGTATTATTTATTTCTACTGCTCACCCTGTACATTATTTATCTTGCATACTGTCTTGTGATCGTAACAGCACATTTTACTTACACCAGAAACAAGACTGTTCAATAAATCCTTTATTGAAACGCCCGTCTATTTCTTTCTGTGTAACTTGGAGAAAACTAAGCATGCACGACTGAGCTGAGTGAAATAGTTATCTATTGTTTCCACGACTCTGGGACACGTTCTGATTCTAAAGGGAAACACAGTGGTCATGTTTTGCGGCTGCCAGAAACTACTCCCTTCTTGTTGTCAAGGAGTTTCTAGTGGCCTCTGAGCTAGCTGGCACAAGTAATTAAGTTTAATATACTCGATAGGGACATACTGACCTTAGTCCTATGTCAAACCTATAGGATATATTATTCCAATGCGCAGAGCCTATTAGGGAAATAGGAGCTACACTACAAGCTGATGGTGGCATAATCCTTGATATAACGCGCGCAGTAGCCGGCCATTCCTAAAAATGATCGCACATCTCCAACATCTCGAGGTCGAGGGGTATCATTCAGCGCTGCGATTTTTTCAGGGTCTGGTCTCATTCCTGTGCCCGAGAAGATGTGTCCATAGAATTACAATGTTGATTTGTGAAATTCACATTTGTCTTTGTTGAGTGTTAAGTTTGCTTCCAGTAGTGCGTGACATACTCGATCCAGTGCTTTGTTGTGTTCCTGTACAGTTGCTCCAAACACGAGAATGTTGTCACTATAATTAAGGGTGTTAGGAATATGATGAATGACCCTTCTGATCACCTCCTGGAAGATATCAGCAGCAGAAGAGACTCCAAAGCTGAGCCGTTTGTACCTGAATAGGCCTAGATGAGTCGAGAAAGTGGAAATATATCTCAACCTTTTGTGAAGTTCAAGCTGGTGATAGCCCTTGTTAAGATCCAGCTTGGAAAATATTTGTGCTCCATTCAATGACGTGATCATGTCACTGATGTGAGGTCCAGGATGTCTTTCCCTTTCAATGGCAGTATTGGGTGCTCTCTTGTCCACACAAAGACGTACTTTGCCGCCTGATCCTTTTTTTGGTACTATAACTACCGGAGATACCCAAGGAGTAGGTCCCGAAGTTCTCTCAATGATATCTGCCTGGAGAAGATCTTGCAGCTCCTCCTCCACTGACTGTTGAAGATGAAACGGTATTTTCCTATGATGTTGAGTTATGGGTGTCACGCGTTCCTTGATGTGCAGACAAACTTGAAAATGAGCCATTTTTCCAAGTCCTGTGAACAATTTTGGGAACTTGTGGTCTATGTCAGGTTCATCATCCACTCGGTATAGTATGTCCACCAGTTGAAGTCGTTCAGCTGTGGGCAAGCTAAGGAGACAGTCAGCTTCGGGCCCCTCGATAACATGAATACGAACTGGAATAGTTCTATCTTTGTACGTGAGAGAAGTCTGAAATCGTCCTAGACAGGGAAGAGGTTCTTTCGACATCCATGTGTATACTCACACCGCAGCTTAGTGCAGGTGAGGTTGTGGATTCATTTTGTTGTATTCTGCAACCGAAATGTAATTGAGGGATGCCCCACTATCCAGCACGAACTTGGCTAGGTGCTCGCCCATTTGGAGATGTAGTCGTGGATATTTCTTGAGCCTGTCAGGATCTGCAACCATGCAGACATATTCCTCGCTGCCTTGCGATACCGGCGTGAGAGACCTTGATTCCCGAGATTCTGATCGTCGCGACCTGTAGGTGACTTGAGAATAGAGACTCGAACGTGACGAGCTGGATGAAGTATCTCTGCGGTCTCTTACTGTCTTGGCATGATGTCGAGAGCTGGATTGCTTGGATTGTCTGTGAGTGTCTTTGTGTGTTGCTCTGCATACTTTCTCAAAGTGGTTTTCTTTGCCACATCGCCGACATTTCTGACCTAATGCAGGATACGTCTCGGTGTGTGGGAAGTCTTGTCTACAGCGATAGCATTTGAGCTGGCGCTCCTGTCTCTTGGCAGTCCGGTTAGGACTGCGACGACGACTTGGTCGTTGAGGATACTCCTTGGACCTGGATGGTCGTCGGCCTTCAGAGGAGTGGCTATCCGTGTGGCGAGATTGAAGTCGGAAAGCTTGTTCCCGTTTTTCACCTTTTCCAGCTTCCATTCTTTTTGCATGTTCTTCTGCTTGATCATTGACTCTCGTCATTTCTTCAATTTCATCCAAGGAGTAACTTTTCTTTAGAAGACGTTTGCGTATGGACTCAGATTGACATCCTTCGATAATTCGCAGGCGAAGAGCGTCTTCAGTCGTGAAAGAGTCGAACGCACAGTAACGTGCTAGCCGTAGAGTAATCTTTTTCTTGGGAGGCCAGATTGAAGGTGTAACGTTCATAATCAATGTTCCGTTTGTGAAGGAATTTTCTGTTGAATGCTTCACGCACGTCTGGATAAGAAGACGCAACATCAACTGGAAGTTCCTTGATGATCCTGCCAACATCTTTCCCGACGTGATTACGTAGTGCAATGTGCTGTTGATCAGGGTCCGAGACTTGCAAACCTTTCATGAAGTCTCCAAAGTCTTCTAGCCATTCCTGCCAGCAAAGACCCATGCCTCCACCAGGTACGAGAGCCAGAGGTTCCGGCGGGCGCAGAAAAGGAACTCCCACCATGGCAAATTTGTGTCCTACCATCTGCGACGACGAAGTAGGAGATTGTGACTCGGCTCCCCTGTTCTGCGAATCGTGGCATCGTCTGGTAGTCGGCGAGATGGAAATCGTTTGTTTCTGGCCAAGATGTAAGCTAGCGCCGTGTCGTGGGGTCCGCAAAACAAATCACCTGGCATTGTTACTGCACTTTTGTAGTGACAGCCGGTAAGTGTGACTGGAGGAGGTTAGCATGCGACCCAACTGGTGAGGCGGACGAAGAGGCGCCAAAGGATGTATCAGATGCAATAGGTATCGTATGTAGTGCTTTTACAGATAGTATTGGTGGTATCTTCTTTGTGGATTGTAGTATTTTCTTCTTTGTTTCCTCCCTTTTGTTTTGTGTGCAGGTGCCTGACTTCAAAATGGCCGCCCTCAATTTCTGACAGCCTATTGGCGGGCTCGCCTGACCTTAAAATGGCCGCCGAGCAGGGCTGACTTCTCACGAGGTTGTGGGTCCCTGGAGCAGAGGCTCAATGACTACGGGGCCTGCGGGACGGTATAGCAGTAAACATAGCTGCACTCACCAGTTAACAGACGCAGGAGCAGGCAGCGTGTTGGAGAGCCTGTGACCAGATCCAGCTTCCAGGGTCAAAGGCAGGCACAAGCAGACGGAGAGAGCACGCGCCCAGGGTGGGCTCGGGATGGCGTGTCACTGGAACACTTACCGCACCATCAGCTGTCTGCGACCGGGTAGGCTCCCGAGGTCGCGTCCGTGGAATGTGACTGTTTTCGTGACACTTGCAGCAACTGCAACTATGCGCGCCTGGGGTGGGCTCCCGAGGCCGCATCTTAGGAACTTGACTCGTTCCGGAGTGGACACACACGGGGCGGGCTCCCGACTCCACTCCGCCATCGTAACAATGCAGTGATCAGCACGCAGGGTCAAAGAACCACTTTCATCGCCAGTTGTCGTGTCTCTTTGGAAGTACAGACGACACGGACACTTCAAAGGTACGTATCAGGGAGCTTTATTCAACCTGTCTTTTCCCTTCACATTCAGACCTAATCTGCCCGCCTGGTCCTGCCCCTTCCTTCTACGTATTTCCGCTTCCTCCTTTTTACTTTCCCCTTTGCAGGTCCTAGTGCCCCTTACTTTACATCTGCCACAACATTACATGCAGTAAAAGAAGTATAACTAAGGAAAGGTCAAAAGATGTGTTGCCTTTATAAATAAAACTATGTCATAAAGCATATACCCAAAAATCACATCTAGTCCTCCTAGTGTTGGTCATCCTGATCATTGTATTCCTGGCTGAATGGTGATCTTGGTCCTCCTAGTGGCCCTACTTCTCCTAACTCTCAACCTCCTAGTCCTCATCCTTTCCTCCTCCATCTAGAATTCCTTACCCTGGTCCTTCTGTTCACCTTGGTCCTCGATGTCTTGGACCTGGCCCTCTCCCTCAGGCGATCCTGGTTCTTCTGGTTCTCCTTTTGGCACTCCTCCTATTCATTTTTCTGCCCCCATCCACCTTTTGGCCCTGGTCATTTTCAGTCTTGATTCTCCAGGTCTCAGTCCTGCTGATGCTACTGTCCTAGTCAATTTGGTAATCCGAGTGCTGGTAGTCTAAGGGCCTCATTACGATGTCGGTCAAAAAGCAATCCGACCGTCTCCTTGTCGGCAGACTCCCATTGACTTCAATGGGAGCCTGTGTTCTGACCGACAACACAGGCTCCCATAGCAAAAAGGGGTGGTTGCGGAAAACCTTGCACCCTGTCGCAGGCACCCCATGGTGCCTGCCACACTGTGCATGGTTGTAAAGAGGGGTCCCATGGGTACCCCCACGGGCCCCAACCGGAGGCCTCCAGGTGAAGGGGGGCCTGCTATGGGCCCCCAACGTCAGTTTCCGACAGCCGTTCCATGACGGACAGACCAATTCGGAAAGGCTGGCCGAATCCGACATCGTAATACGTTGATCGGAAATGAGGTCCGTAGAGCTGTACGAATTGGCTCCAACCAACTCAGAGTCTCCGAATGCTGGTCGGAATCGAGTTGGAAAGACCGAACTGTTACATTTTATCATAATCGGTCGGTCGCAAATGTTTCTGAGTCGGTCAGAAACATGGGTTCCGACACGGGTTAGGAAAATCTGAATGCCGTTTGGAGAATTTCCGGCTGGCATCGTAATGAGGCCCTAAGTCTTTCTGGGCCTCCTCCTCTTGGCCTTTTTGGTCCTCTTCCTACTAGTCCTCCTGGTCCAGCTGGTTCTCCTCTCCACAGTCTGTCCTGTTTCGAGTTATCCTGTTCCTCCTCATCTTGGTCGTTCTGGTCCTGGTCTACTGGGACCTATGGGTCCTCCTTTCTCTGGTCCTCGAGGGCCTAGTCCTTTAGTCCTGGCCCTTCAGATCCTCTAGTTCTGGTTCTCCTGGTAGTCCTAGTTCTCATGGTAGCATTAGCTTGCGTGTTTTTAGTCTCCCAGCTGGTCCGTCTCCTCCTCCTGGCCATCTTGCTCCTCCTACATCTTTTCCTAGACCTCTTACACCTTCCACGGTCACCCTTCACTGGCACCAACTGGTTCTAGCTGTCCTAGTGGTTGTGGTCTCTTCCTGGTGGTTCTGGTTCTCCTCCTCGTCATCCACCTTCTGGGCTTTCTTCTTCAGACTTCCTGTCCTCTACCTCGCAAGCTTTCTGGTCCTTCAGGTGCTGGTTCTCAGGTACCTGTCCTAAACCTACTCCTTGTCCTCCTGCTAAACCTGGATAATCTCTTCCTCCTTCTTCTCCTGGACCTCTGTCTTGTCCTTTCTCCTTGTTCTGGTCCTCTAGGCCCTCTTTTTCCGGGTGATTCTGGCTCACCTGGTAATTTCTACCTTCCTTCTCCTCATGGTCCCCCTCCTCCTCCTGCCACTTCTACTCCTGGTCTTTGAAAAACAATCTGTTTAAAGGAGGGGTGTGCTTGGACAGAGAGGAGGTAAATGGGGGTGTAGATGCAGAATGAGAGTGGTGTCGGGACAGAGTGCAGAGGTGATTTAGAAATATTCTTCATTAGCAGATGGATGCTATTATTTTGTAGAAAGTCGGAGGGATCGTAGGAACCTGCAGTAGAGATCTCACAGGTGTGAAAGTGTTGGAAAGGATACAGGAGGACTAGTTAGAGGTATTTGGATTTCTGTAGTAGCATTGATGAATAAATATTGTCTTGAGAGTCACAGTTGTTTTTAGCAAGTTTTTGAAGGATGTTAGGTCATTCAGTAACCTGATTTTTATGGGGAGTTTGTTCCAGAGTTTTCCTCCAACTACTTTCAGTGTTTTGCCTCTGGATCTTGATGGGATGATCAGTTTGCACATGGAGGTGGAGTGCAACACAGTTGATGTTTGATGGAACCTAAAGAGGTATCATAGGAATCTGGGAGTTTCTGTATTGATGACTTTCACATAAGACAGAGGACTCTGTGTTGTATTTGGTTTTCAATGGTTAGTCAAAATAGCTGTGCACTAAAGGAGGAAACGTGTTTTTTTCCTTCTGCCCAAAAATGTTCGTCTTTAAATATGGAAACTTTAATAAAAGCGAATATAAAAATTTGTGAATTTGAATTTGACTGTGTGCCATGAAGGTGGCCGGAACCACAGGGCAGGGGCAGGGGACTAGACATGGTATTCCACTAAAATATCAACATGAATATTATCAAAAATATTATCATGTCAAAAATATAATAGGAAAGAATACTGCAGGTAAGTATATCTTTTTTACCGCTTTTATATTTTTTATATAAATATAGTTGTACATAATGTCTTTTTTCATTATTTTGTTTAGTTTTATTAGTTTTTGTGTTACAAGGTATTACTTTCATGTTAAGTACGTTGAATTATTTTCAGTGTAGTTTAGTTTTTTATGATTTGGTAGTAGATTTTAAGGTTTTTTATTTTATTTATTTTTTTGGTCAGGTTGTTGGGTTTCTAGGGAATAAGGTGGGACCTTTTAAAATATTTTTTAATTGATTATATTTCTGATAATTGCTTTTGTTAATTTAATTGGTATTAACAATTTGGATATTAATTATCTTATGTTTTGGGTTATTTTAATAATTTTATAGTGTTATTTGTTATTTTTAGAGAGGGTGTGAAGTGTTTATTTTTTTTTTTTTTTTTATTATTTTTATTGCGTGAGAAAACAAATTTTATACAAAGACAGTTCGAGCTTCTAAAGAAAAACTCGCGCACATTTTTGACAGTTTTCCCCCCCGCCCCAATCACTGATCAAAAACACTTTACCTGATGAGTTTTTTAAAAACCTAAGGTCTAAGACATCTTTATCCAACATCCTTCTCTTGTCAATTTTGGTAGTTCTTTAACAAAATCTCTTCCTTCACAATTCAATTATTCTTCTTAATTTGACTTACGTATACATATTTTGCATATATTGCATTAAACATTACACATTACACTCCATACCTTTTTACACATCATCTACAGATTTAAAAGACCCAAAAATGCATATTTTATCCAATCATCAAGTAAAAATCAAAAGAAGGGATAGCACTACATAAAACTCCATTATCTAACCTCCTACCCTATCCTTCTTCTTGCTCTAAAGTGCTAGTGCGTACTATTAATCTTATTAAATTCATTTTGTTCAGTCCCCCGTATTTGTGCATTATCAGCTTAATTTGATAAAGTGCAAGTGCCATGTTCCGAAGAACAAATGTGTAAATGTGCAAATGTGCAATGGAGAAGAACATTTATTATAACAGCCTTATTATTAAGGTGCATTATTTTGATATATATTTCTAAGTTCTTAATACGCTTTTTATAATTCTCAGCCATAATTTCGCTTGTCCCCTTATCCATACATCAGTTTCTAGCAGCCCGGTTGGTAAAATAGAGCATAGAGTACATATATCGTCATGATACTTGATCCAAGGATGAAGAGGGGGCTATTCCTCCACTTGCTCCCTCCAAGTAGTAAAATGTTCCCAAATTTTCCCTCCTCTCTTTCTTGCTTTAATACCCCGCCGATCATATATGGCTTTCTCGAGGCTGTAAGTTTTCAATAACCGAGCTAACCACTGGTGAAAGGTCGGTGGCTTAGGGTCTATCCATGCTGATGCAATAATAATTCGATACACTGCCATAGCTATACACATTAAGGCCCCACCATCTTCTAGTCCCAGGTTGTGTATTCCAAGCATTATTACCTGGGGAGTAATTTCCACCTGTATCTGTAGCTTTTCCTGTAGGAAGAGTTCAATTTCTCGAATGAGCGGGGAGAGTTCCCGGCATGTGGCGAACATATGTATCGAATCTGCTTTATATAACGCACATCTTGGACAATGCGTGCCTTTCCTTCTCCCCATTTGGCAATCCGATATGGCGTATAGTATAGTTCAAAACACGTTTTATAAAATTGCACCTGAAGATTGGCTGGCATTAAAATCTCTAATGAATTAAGATATGCTTCCTGGAAATCACCATCTGTTATTCCCAGCGACTCTTGCCACTTTACTGAACATTTTCCCAGATCATCTTTCATAAAGGTGTTTAATAATACATACATTTGTCCAATCTTTGGTACTTCAGGTTGTTTTAGTTTCTCCACCAATTCACAACTTTCGTATTTCGGCATCCCTCCAGCCTTTTTAACAGATAATCCCTCAACTGTAGGTATTTAAAAAATCCCTATTAGATAGTGCGAATTCCTCTTTTATTGCCTCAAATGATTTTAACCCTTCGGATGTAAATAGGCTTCCAACCTGCATAATTCCGGAATCTATCCATTTCTGAAAGTATTGGTCCTTTAAAATCTCGGGTAGCTCTACATTCTGCACAAATGGTGTATAATAATTTACTTTTGCTAGTCCTACCAGCCGTCGTACTGCCGACCAAACCCTAAAAGCCGCCATGAGAGTCTTGAAACGCACTCTTTTGTAGCATCCGTAATTCACCTGGCGCCATAGGCACCCTCTTACATCATGTGAATTAACATAGGTGTATGGATAACTCCAGTTTGACCTTTCAACCCCTGGATATGCATTCAACAATGGTATATAATGTATAATGGAAGCTGCCCACCAGTATATTCTAAGGTTGGGTAACGCCAGCCCTCCCCGTTCCTTAGATAGGTACAAAAATTTTATCGCCCTTCTAGGTTTAGTGTAGGCCCATATAAACTGTGAAAAGATGCTCTCAAATTTTTTAAACCAAAAACTCGAGAAGATCAGGGGAATTGTTCTTAAAAAATATAAAACCTTAGGGAAACAAATCATCTTAATTATATTTACTCGTCCAATCAGGGTAAGATGTAGATTGTCCATTCTCTTTAGTGATTTTTTCATTTCATCTGAACATGGTTCGAGATTTTCTTTAACTATCTCATCAATCTCAGCTTTAATCACAACTCCCAAGTATGTTGTTTTTTTAACAACTCTCTTATCAGTGCATGGGGCAAATTTGTTCACAACTATTTGTGTTTTATCCCTATTCAGGGCATAACCAGATATAGAACCAAATCTTTGGGCCTCGATTTTAATTGCATTCATAGCCATGTCAGGTTGTGAAGTAATTACCACAACGTCGTCAGCATAAGCTAAAACTTTTTCTACGGGGCCAGTATCAAATAAAGGGGGAATATTCGGTGCATGTTCCAGATGTTTCAAGAAGGGGTCGATATAGATGGCAAACAATAAGGGTGAGCAGGGGCACCCCTGCCTTGTACCTCTGGTTATTTTAATTACCTCTGTTAAACCCCCATTCACTAACACTCTTGCCTCTGGATATTTGTACAGGGCTTTTACTGCTCGAATAAACTGCTCACCAATTCCTTTCCAGGACATAGTGGCCCACAAGAATTGCCAGGAGACCCTATCGAACGCCTTCTCAGCGTCCAGAAAAAATAGCGGCCATAGGGTCTCCTGCTACTTGTTTCACATCAAAGAGTGTAATGATTTTCCGGACATGCTCAATAGTACTTCTACCGGGGACAAACCCATGTTGCTTCTGTGAAACAATCCTGTGGATCACCAATGCCAGGCGAGAGGCCAACACTTTAGAGTAAATCTTCGCATCCCCATTAATAAGGGTAATTGGCCTATAAGACCCTAACTCATCCATAGGTTTATTTTTTTTAGGGAAGATTACGATCTTTGCCATCCCCCAGGAGGAAGGTGGATCCGCCCCTCTATTATTTGTACAAACAGATCCATCATAGTATCCTTTAACTGCTCATGGAAGACCTTGTAAAACTCGGTAGGGATCAGATCTGGCCCCGTCGCTTTACCCTTTGGTAAATCAGCAAGAGCTTTTACAATTTCCTCCCATTCTAATACTTGATCTAACTGATCCCTTTCTTCTCCCGTCAAGAGATCCTCCGCAAGGGAAGTTAAATATTGCTCTATTTGTTCTGCCCTACATGCGCACCCCTCCTGATTTTCTGTATAAAGGGTCCGATAAAAGGTATAAAATGCAGTTCGGATTTCCCCAGCGTTCATTCTCAATCCCTCAACAGGGTCTTTAATTGCCTTTATCTCATTCCGGGTAACTTCCTGCCTTGTTCTTACTGCAAGGAAGTGCCCCACCCTTTCACTACATTCATACATCTCTTCTTGGTGGGTTGTAGCCTTATCCACAGCTTTTTTTAGTAGTGTCTCACCTATTAAAGATTTGCTTATTGCCACCCCTAGACTAGCAATTTCTATATCTCCCTTCTGTTGTATGACCTTAACTAGATTACATTCGGCTTGCATCAACCCATTTTGCAGTTTCTGCATTTCAGCTTTCTCAATTTTATTTTTCCTCCATGCAAATTGAATTGTTTCCCCTCGTACTCCGGCTTTTAATGTATCCCATACCGTATTCAGGGCGGCTGACCCAAGATTCCTTCCCAGAAAATCCGGAATCCACTTCCTCATATGCTCTAAGTACATATCATCCACCAATAACGCTCTTTCAAACGACCATGATGAACATGGTTTTGCCTTATTGGCCCAGCCCTGTATCTCCAGCACTAATGGGCTGTGGTCGGAAAGGTATCTAGGTGCTTTTTCGATTGTACTTTTCTGTCTAATTGTATGTGAAACAAAAAAATAATCCAATCTCACATGTTTCCTGTGGGGCGCGGAATAATATGTATACCCATGGTCTTGCGGTCTTAATTCTCCCCAGACATCACACAACCCATGCTCCTGACACATATTGCATAAAGCCTGATAAACTTTGGGCTTTTTACCAGTGTATGGTTCCCCCAATTTCCAGTCGCTATAGAGATTGATATTAAAATCACCGCACACCACTATAGGTAGTTCCCAATGCGCCAATTCAGTTGAGATCCATTCCAATAGGGCTGGGTCATCAATATTACTCCCATATAGGGAGCATAACGTAAATTTTGGAAGGTCGGCGTGCTACAACTAGTTATGACCCACCGCCCAGCTGTGTCTACCTTTACTGTTAAGAACTGGATGATCTTATTTCGGACTAAAATTGCAACCCCCCGATTACGTGTACCCTGTGTCGTTGCTCCTACAACACTATATCCCAAATGTTTTAACAAATCTTTTGACTGCCTTCCACATGGGTCTCTTGGAGACAAACAATGTCAGCTTGTAATAATCTCAACCCTTGCGAGACCATTTGCCTTTTCTTTCTATCGTTCAACCCACAGATATTTAATGATCCAATCCTTAATTTATTCATATATACATATTAATGTCAAGACCATACGAGACCATACAGTAAGAACTTGTTTGTTTCATTTTTTTCCTTTCTCTACCTGAGTCCTCGTGTGTCCTCCCTAACCCATTCCTCATCAGCCTTTTGACCACCCCCTTCCCTCCCACCCACCCCCCCATCTCCCCCCATCCCCGCGCACTCCTCCCCCCTCCCCCCAAAACCTAGGCAATCAGGCGAAGCCTGAATGATGTGCGTTTGATGAACTGCCCCGCCATCCCCCCTGTGTTAGAAATACAGAACCAAGATATTCAAGCGGCTTTTCATCTCCCCATTCAGCCATAGCCTCAGGAATTTACTGGCCTCCCGTCTTCGTGCTCTCCACCCCTTTGCCAAGCTTAATAATCTCATTTAGATACCCCTGGGCCAGAATTTCTGTAGCAAACACTCGAATAGTACCCCTGTATTTTACTTTGAGCCTGGCCGGGTTCTGTATGAACACCTCAGCCCCTGCTTTCTGAAAAGGTGCAATCAGTTGCCGGAGCCTCCACCGTCGTTCCACCGTCGCATGGGCGAAATCTGGTTTAGTGAAGAAGGAGACCCCATCATGCGTCTTTGGGGAGTTAGGTCGAGCTTGATCATACACCAATTGGCGCAGTAAAAAGTTACCAAAAACACTAAAAAGGCCCTTGGTCGGTTTTGGGGCTGCTTCCTCATCATTAGGGGTACTCGGTGGGCTCTTTGTATCTCATTATTCCAGTCCAATTGGACTTGATCCGGAAAAGTATTCTTCAGCAAGTTCACAATATATAGTCTTGGATTGCTACCCACTGCCCCTTCCGGGACCCCCAAAAATCGCAGGTTATTTCTCCTCTGTCTATTTTCTTGCTCCTCGAGCTTGAGCATAACATCGGGCATAGTTCCACTCTGTCCTGCGTTCTGTTCCTTTAATACCTCAACTTCCCCTTCAAGAGCCTCCATCCGTGTTTCCACCATTGTCAGCTTTTCCGCAAAATCCCCACATGTTTTATTTAATTTCCTGATTCCGGCTTGTACTTTTTATTGGCAATTCTGGCCCTGCGACCATCCGCCCTTACTTCCTCCTGCATCTGCTGGATTGAGCTTAGAATTGTAGATAGTGAAGGCTCAGCCATCTCATTCGCACCCTCCATTGCCTCTTCGGCCTGAAATGATTGCGTATCAGAATAGTCCCACTTGAGTTGTCTCCCCATTTGCCATCTCTGACCTTCTTTCCTTCTATGACCTCCTAGACTCTTTTTCCTCTGAATTGTTTGTAGGTGGTCTCCTGATGCGGAGTCATCTGTTTCCAGGCCCCCTTCGCTACTGTTCGAGGAGATATCCTCTTTTCCAGAGGGATCGGATTCGTCAGTGAGAGAGAAGAATTTATCCCCCACCCCGTCGGGCGAAGACTCCTCTCTGTTCTGATGCCACACTCTCACCGCTCCTTTATTTCCCAGATTTTCTTTCAAGCCCTGATCACTGATTGCAGGGTTTTGCGGCAGCGTTTCACGATTTGGGGTGGCTATTTTGTCTTCATTTTTATTTATTAGATTTATACCATCTTGGTGGTCATTAGCCCTCTCTACGTTGCCGGCAGCACTTACACCCTCCTCTGGGCCAGGGAGCGAAATCTCCGTAAATAGGTTGGTTCCTTTCAGGCCTGTTTCTTCAGTGCTTACCTCCCCACAGTGCACACTCTCTATCCCGGATATTGACTCAGACCGCTCCTTACTTGTAGTCTCTGGTGCAGGCCGATTCCCAAACATCGCGGTGAGAGTGGGCTGCGCAGGGTCATCCTCAGCCCGCCGACCTGGTTTCCCCAGTATTTTCTTCGTTCCTTGGTCTTTCTTGGCTCCTCTGCCCGTCGCAGTCCGTTGTTTGGTTTCGCTAGTGCTCCCGCTCCCGTTTGCCTCGTTCAAGCCGGGTAATGCCGCGGGTGCCATGGGTGCAGAGCCGCCCCCTGTAGAGCCACCGACTCCCACGCGAGCCTTAATAGCTTTGCCGCTCCTAGCAGCCATGGTCCGTGAAACTTTCCTCTGCGTCCGTCGGGAAGATCCGGCACTTTCGTGGCATACACAAGTCTCTGTTAGCCGCAGTTCAATCAACCGGCGAAGGGCGTCCACGGTATCACACGCAGACTCCAACCTTCGGGTGACCAGTCCAACCAGCCGCTGACCGATGCGCCAATCCATTCAGGGAGGATAGCGGGAACGGAGCAGCTAACCAGACGCCATCTTGCCTCTCCGCAGTGTTTATATAATAGGAAAGAATACTGCAGGTAAGTATATCTTTTTTACCGCTTTTATATTTTTTATATAAATATAGTTGTACATAATGTCTTTTTTCATTATTTTGTTTAGTTTTATTAGTTTTTGTGTTACAAGGTATTACTTTCATGTTAAGTACGTTGAATTATTTTCAGTGTAGTTTAGTTTTTTATGATTTGGTAGTAGATTTTAAGGTTTTTTATTTTATTTATTTTTTTGGTCAGGTTGTTGGGTTTCTAGGGGAATAAGGTGGGACCTTTTAAAATATTTTTTAATTGATTATATTTCTGATAATTGCTTTTGTTAATTTAATTGGTATTAACAATTTGGATATTAATTATCTTATGTTTTGGGTTATTTTAATAATTTTTATAGTGTTATTTGTTATTTTTAGAGAGGGTGTGAAGTGTTTAAATGTATTTTTATTTTTTTACTTAATATAAGCTTTTAATATAATTTTATGTCTAATTTTTATATTTTATGATTTAGTATTTTTAGTTTTTAATTATTTATAATAATCATATACTAATTAAAGTATTATTTTTAAGATGTGTGATGGAATATATTTTATGTTTCCTTGTTCGTGCATGTGTGTTTTTTATTTATTACTATTTTAGGACTGGAAAACGTTAATCTGAGTTTTCCAAAGTTCAACATTTTCCCTACTTTTACTCACGTTGGAGTGAGAATAGTAAATCATACCCCTTCAAAATCCAAACTTTCCCTTGTTGTTGCTGAGGCTGGAGTGGCGATAGCAAATGTAACCCCTCCAAAGTCCAACATTTCTCTGCTGGTGTTTACATTGGAGTGGATACAGTAAAGCTAGCCCCTTGAAAGTCTAACATTTTCCCTACTGTTGCTTACTTTGGAGCTGGAATGGTACATTTACCCTTCTCCAAAGTGAAAAATGTTCCTAACTTTGATTACATTGGAGTGACAATATTATGCCTGACCCCTCCAAAGTCCAACATTCTCCCTAATTTTGGTCAAGTTGGCATGACAGTAGTGAATCTGACTGCTCCAAGTCAATTTTTTTTAATATGAATTTAATTTTTTTAAATTTAATATATATTATTGATTATGTTGATTTCATTTTAAAAGATAATTTAAGGTAAATTACTTTTTATATTATATATATTTTTGCAGTAATATTTTTAATTTTAATATTGTTATTGCATATTTTTAATATGTTGTATTTGTAATTACAATTAGTATTTTTAATATATTTTTATATTACAAGTATATATCTTTTGAAAATGTAATATTATTTTCAAGGTAATATATATTTTAACAATAACATGATGCATAATAGTTACAATTTGATATACTTAACTCTTTTATGATGGTACTGTGGTCTAAATCTTTGTAGACGATATATTTACTTTTTACACTATGGGGCCGATTCCGATTCAGGCCGGAAATCTCTCCGACCGAGCCGGACCCGGAGAGATTTCCGACCGAATCGGACTCTGGCAGTCTGACCGAACGAGTACGATGCGCACGCATGCAATCGGACTCGAGTCGGTCGGACTCCCATTGAAGTCAATGGGAGCCGGACGTACAACGCGTACGTGGGCTCACATTGACTCAATGGGTGCGAGGCGAACAAGGGTGACCCCTACAGCGGGTACGCCTCGAAGCGACTCGCGGCATACATGCACAGGTAGGGGGGACCCATGGGTCCCCCCTGTGTGCGACTCGCGCGGCTAGGCGTACAGGGGGGTCCGACACGGACCCCCAAAGTCTGGCTCCGACTGCTCTTTCAAGCCGGACGGCGCGAGTCGGTCGGACTGCTCGCGGCGCGCATCGTACTTGCCCGTCCGGGGAACGTCTCCATTGCGCGGTGCGAGTCGTGTCCGTGCGAGTCGGTCGGAGCGCTTCGGACCCGCGAGCAAGTCGGTCGGCGATTTCGCGTGCGCTCGCATCGTACTTGCTCGGCCGGACGCATGTACGAATTGGTCGGGAAATAGGCCTCCGAATCGGATCCGGTTAAGCCGAATCCGATTCGGGTGCCCTATCGGCCGAGATCGGAATCGGCCCCAAAGTATAGAAAGTCGATATTTGTGTCCTCAATATTTTTAGTGTTGTTTTTGTTGCCGATATTTTTGGCTTTGATATTTTGTCATACAACCTTGTTGCTTTTTATCAAACATCCTGCTTTGATTTTTATTCTACTGAAAAGCCGTGAAAAGAGGGTTTGGTAGGTACGTGTCTCAAAACCTGATTTCTTTCTACTTTTCTAATGCTCAGCACCAGCATGATCTAGTCCAATTAAAGCATTGATGGCATGTATTTAAATGTACTAGAATGCAAATAATAAAAACAGAACTGAATGAAACACATACACCTGAGATGTATGCTCTTGTGCACATAGTTGAGCCAAGAGTGTCGGTACAACGGGTTTTAACACTGTAGGTTGGTAGACAAGATTGTGAAAATATTTCTGCTTGCATTTGACCTCTCGTCTGTATTTCCCCGACAGGTCACTCTGAGTCATGGGGTTTTCCAGAAGAAGCAGAATGTGGTAAACATTCCTGGTCCATTCTCCGAACAGGAAGATCCTTCCAGGTGAGACGGGCGTGCACAGAGCACAGTACTGGAGACCCAGAGTGGGGGAGGCAGCAAGGGCACAGCAAGGGCTTGTCACACCCCATTTTGTATTGTAGCATTTATATAGCTAATTTTATAATGGCGAGGTCCCGAGGCGGCCTGAATATAGTAAGGTGGTGTCCCAATGTCATTCGAGAGTGCACTCCATGTAGCGCAAGAATAAGTGCACTTACTTATGCAATCATGCACAGTGCGCCTATAAAAAAATTAGAAAAAGCCATAGAGGAAAAGTTCGAGATTTTAGCGTTAAAATCACCCACCATCAATATCAAGGTGCACTCTTCGGAAAATGATAGGTAGAATGCTTGAACGAATTTCAATTATTGGTAATGAGTCTGGGCGCTAATCCATTCCTTACAGGAACCAGCCATACGCAAATCAGCCTTGGTCCTGGTTCCCATAGGAAAAGTCCAGCTCAAACTACCAGGTGAGGCCCATCTGAAAGGGGATACAAGCAACTCTAAAACAATTTCTATCTATTTGGGCCTCACCAGTATGATGCAGCTTCATTCCTGTTGCACAGTAAGCACAAGACCCTCGTTGGGGCATGCTCATCATACTCAGAGCATCAGACTGAACAAAACAAAAAAATGGTCGGTGGATTGCTTGAATTAATCTCAAGAGGAGCAGGTCCGTTCTGTTCTCATTCAGAGGGGACCTTCCCAGCAAGTTTGGGCTGGACTATCGATAATGGAGCTGGGCCAAGGTTAACTAGCTTATGCCTGGTTCCTTTCTGAGGTGGCATGGTGGGTAAAAAAACACCCTGATTGACTGGAATGCAACCGAAGTAATTATCATTGGCTGAGATTAATTCAAAACACCCACCCATCACTTTTTTGTTTTCCTCAAAAACATTTTAGCCCCATTGTTTTTCTAAAGTACTGAAATTTTCACTTCACTTTAAGGAAGAGAACATTAGATTTGCTCGTCACATTACATCAGATCAGTAATGCAAGCAGGTAATGGCCTGCAAGATAATGTCTCTTTAGTTATAGTAAACAATAGGCATGGCTGCAACATCCGCATTTTCTGTGAAACATGTTGAAAACTTATAATGAAACATATAGTAAATAAACCCATCCTAATTATTCGAACAAGACGTGCCGTAGTTCTTGTTACACAGTAATATACAGTATTTAGGGAGTGATTTTGAGCCAAATTTTCAAATACCAGGACAAATTGTTTTATAAAATCTAAAATATGATGATTTTTATAAAATCTAAAATAATGATTAAGCTAATCTAATTTTGACTATGATTAACAGCCTAGGGATAATGCATAATTTCATGGAGGTTTGTCCCATTGGAGAGCAATTGGGTGTTTACATAGACCCCCTGCGTCTTACCTACGTAAGGTATTGCTCTCAGCTTCTGCCTAATAGACTACATTACTCTTCCATCTTTGCAGAGAAGGGGTCTTTAGGGTCTTCCAATGACACATCAGCTCCCTTTTTCCAATTAGAAGTGCAAGGGCCCTCAAAATGTAGGTGTTAGGGCCTTATTACAATGGCGGTCGGTGGGACCACAGTCAGGAGACTGCCCTACAAGCATGCAGCAGTCTGACGGCTGCGTTATGATTTGACCGCTGTGCTAGCAGTTGGAAAGTTCTCTATACCACAGTGGCTTGTGCTGCGACGAAGGAAATGGGCCGCAGCACAAGCTGCCGTGGTATGAAGCACCTCCTGCACATCCATGCACCATGTGCCATGCACCATGTCATTCATGGCACACGGTGCAAGGAGGTGAGTGGGGGCCCTGTTTGGGGGCCCTCAAATTCCATTTCTGACAGCCTTTTCATGGCGGTCTTCCCAATATGATAAAGCTGTCGGAAAGGGATATCGTAATCCCGACAGTTGTGCCTGCCCTATTCCCCCCTACTGCTGTGGGTCCAACTGCCTGCATTGTATTCCGGCAGTTGGACCGAAGGGCTGTCAGACCACCACCAACAACCTGTTGGTGTGCAGTCCTACCGCCATCCTAATAAGGCCCTTAGTGTGTCTTTATTAAGGTTTTAGCAGTCCAGACATACAATGCTCGAAATGTGGCTAGTCTGTGATACCGCTAGTCTGAGTTAAAATGTTTGTGATTTAAAGCCAGAAGGACGTTAACCTGTGGCAATCTCACAGTATGTGGTTAAACGTGTCATCCTCATTGTGACACCTGGGGAAAGGGAGTTAGAATAGGTCTCATTGATTTATTTACTTGGGATTTAATATGCACTATGCAAAATAAATAACTGTATTTGTTTGAACTGGGCAATGCGGGATACCTTCTGATGATATTGAAGTATCCTTCCCTACTCCTTGCCATTGAATACCCTACTTACATCAGATTCTCATTTCTCCCTCACGGACTGTAGGGATACCATAGAATTATCAAGAAAGGCTTTATAGAGCCCACTAATTAATCTGTCCTTCATCCACTGTATGTATGGAATTTAATACTGCATGTGTGAGTGGTACCTCTTGTTTAATTTTGCAATAGGATTGTAGGACCTTCCCAATTCTAGAGTGGAGCAGAAGTTGGCCAAATACTATGCCTGTTTCTTCAGCCAAGTACTAAGATGTCTTCCCTTCTCGAAAGAGGTTGCCTAAATGCAAGATCACTACTTCCTCAGATCAGATGTGGTTGTGTGTGGAAAGTATTCCTGCAGGCGTCTGCAGCCCCTTCAGTAGAAGTGTTGGAGTGTATGGTTCTATTTCTCATGAAAGGCGCAGGGCACACTGTAAATTGGACAATGTGATGCAAACAAATCCTATCGGAGCCTTTGGATGGGTTTTGACCCAGGCAAAAGTCAGCATGCAATAGCCTATCCTGACACTGGAAGGTGGAAATGACCAGTTCCTAACAGGCTCCTTCCTGCCAGTAATCTGGGCAGCCACTGCAACTCGAGCTGCAAGGTAATGGCCCTAAAAATGCATGGCTCCCAGGCCTCCTCCATCAGTGAGTAACTACAACCTCCTCAATGCAACTTTGGGCCTTCCTCCCCTCCAAATTAACTCACCTAATAGTACTAGTAGTAAGAATAGGTTTATTGAGACACATGTCCATAAAACATCAAGAATCATAAAACCACTAATACATACACTAAAACCAATTTGCCTGATCCAAACTTAAAAACCTTGCTTAATAAACAGTATAAAACGTGCAATTCCCACTGCAAGCAACATCGTAAACCCGCATTTCAGACAATAGTCACCCCCTCCCACCTGGAGCGCATCTGCTATTTATAAAATAAGGGTCTTAAAAACTTAATACGAGCATCCTTATAAAAGGTACACTCCAACAAAATATAGCATACACAGCATTTTATATGAGAATGACATGCACAATCATCATTTTAGCTATGTACTTCTTAACACCAGACAGAACTAGAAAAGATGGGGTTATGCCCCACTCTTATTTTCAAAATTTAGATATGAAGTTTGGGGTCTGACAACTGAGACAAGTAGGGAAATACACCATACAGGCTTAGTGTTTGCAATGCAAACTTTATTGAGGGTTTCTACAGTAGGTAGGTTATGTCCTGCATATACCACACTTTCTGGGCTGATTCCCTCAATGCTTGTTTACGGGCGAAAGGAGACCATCTTTTAATTAAGCCCCGTGTGGTATGGAGAGTTTTAAGTTCCTGTACCCTATGGTAAGCGTCACAGGCCCACTCCCCTTCATTGGCAAGGATTTCTTCCCAGCATAGTTTAGAGATTTTTAATACGCCTTCATCCTGCCCGAGCTTATTTAAAAACATCAGCATATGGGAATTTGCGAATACACACCAAGGAACCAAGTTTAATTCTCTCGTTATACCCTGGACCATTGGGGCAAACCCTAAGATCGGTGCTTTTGACCAAGTCCCATTTGAAGGAAGAGTCGAGCGCAAGAGTTTCTGCACCATAAAGGGTAAGAGGCGGGATTTTCCCTTCACAAACCTTTATGAGGTGAGCCAAGGACAGACCCCCATGCATCTGATTAAACTTAGCCAGACACTTGGGGGCCGATTCCGATTCGGGCCGGAAATCTCTCCGACCGAGCCGGACCCGGAGAGATTTCCGACCGAATCGGACTCTAGCAGTCCGACCGAACGAGTACGATGCGCACGTATGCTATCGGACTCGATTCGGTCGGACTCCCATTGAAGTCAATGGGAGCCAGTCGTACGACGCGTACACGGGCTCCCATTGACTCAATGGGCACGACGCGAACAAGGGCGCCCCTACAGCGTGTGCGCGTTGATGCGGGTTGCGCCGTACATGCACGTGTAGGGGGACCCATGTGTCCCCCTGTGTGCGACTCGCGCGGCTACGCGTACAGGGGGGTCCGACACGGACCCCCAAAGTACGGCTCCGACTGCTCTTTTGAGCCGGAGTGCGCGGCTCGGTCGGACTGCTCGCGGCGCGCATCGTACTTACCCGGCCGGGGAACGTCTCCATTGCGCGGTGCGAGTCGAGTCCGAACGAGTCGGTCGGTGCAGTTCGACCCGGGAACGAGTCGGTCGGAGCGGTCGGGACGCCCGGACGAGTCGGTCGGAGATTTCGCATCGTACTCGCTCGCCCGGACGTGCGTACGAATCGGTCGGGAAATAGGGCTCCGAATCGGATCCGGTTAAGCCGAATCCGATTTGGAGCCCTACCGGCCGAGATCGGAATCGCCCCCAAAGTCTGTAACAGAGCTCTAGATAGTATGCTCCTCATATGGGCATCCCACTGTAAATTACTACTAAATGTGAGCCCCTAATATGTGTATAAATCCACCACTTCAACTGGTGTTGAGTTCAAAAACCATTTGCACTTAGATATTCTTTTACCAAACACCATTATCTTTGATTTCTCCATATTTATCTTCAGGGACTTGGCTTTATTATAAGCATCTAGAGACTCTAATTTCCTTTGTAAACACAGAGGGGCATAATCTAGAAAAATTAAATCATCTGCATACAGCAAACATGAGATATGCAAAGCCCCCACCTTTGGAGAGAAAGAATTACATAATTTGAAAACTGAGGGTTAATCTGCCAGAAATAGACTAAATAAGTTTGGGGCCAAAACACACCCCTACCGGAGACCATTGCAAGCCAGAATCATCCTGTACAGATGCCCAGAGCTACCAAGCTCAACCTGGGCCCAATTAATATTATGGATCATACAGAGAAGCTCGCTTGATATTTCCCAAGCAAGGAGCTTTTCCCAAAGTACTCCCCTATCGAAACATATAGAACAGCAACACAGCTTTTTACTTACTGCCACAAATTTCTTAACAATGGCCCATAATGCAAAGCAATGATCCACTGTGGAATGGCCCTCACGAAAACCCCCCTGCTCAATAGGAATGATCTTATTCTTCTGACCCTATTCCTCCTGATGAGGTAACAGGATTTTTTTAAAAACATTCTCAGAAATACCCAGGAAGCTTGTCAACCTATAATTCGAGGGGCAATTACCATTACATTTTTTCAATATGGGTTTCACTACTGAGCCTTTCCATGAGGGTGGATAGGACCCTGCTGTACCTATCCAACTAAACAAGTGAGCATAGACCCTTGCCCACCAGTCACTGTTTACCTTAATCTGCAATGCAGGGATGTTGTCAGGTCCCGGGGCCCTAGTTAACTTAGGGCGATCAATTGTCAACTTTATCCCTTTAGCCGCGAACCAAGTGCAGGCCAAACCCATGTTTGGCCACAAGTCTGAGTTGGCCTGCGTAGGTAGTGAGCCATAGAGATCATCCAAGTATGATACCTATACATCCTCAGTGATCATACAGGTAAATGCCCCCTGATGAGCATTACGGAGTTTATTTACCTTTTGCCAGAAAGCTCCTTGATCCCCTTGCTGAATTATCTCTAATATATCTGTCCTGTGCTTATGTAAAAAGGCAGTTTTGTTTCTCCCTGAGCAATTGTCTATATTGCCTCACTAGCAGCTTCAAATCTTCCCCAGAACAATTCTTAGACCCTAGATTGTCCTGTCTGGTTCCCTTCCTCAGATGGGCTTTCATGTTTCTGGCAGGTAGTGTTGAACCATTCTACAGCTCTATTCTGGCATTTCCACTGTGTCATGTAGTTCAAATTAACAAGTATACAGGTTAACAAATTTCTAAAACCATGTTATACCAAACAATTTATCTTGGATTGACTCAGACAATACATTGACTAAGTCTGGCACTTGGTATGCTACCAAATGTCATAGGTAGGGAAGAATCAAGTGTGTTATGAGTCTCAGCAGGAAGCTCATGCCCAAGGGTAAAACCCTATTGGTCTCCAACAGTTCCCCAAAACGTAAAGTGGCAGAGAGAGCCCAGTGATCGCTTCCCTGAAAATCCATTACTTTAAAATCCAAATAGTACTCAAACTGCCATACTGGAACACACATATAGTCGGGCAGCCATGGAAGCCACAACTAAATGTTTGGGCAGCTGGAGTATCCTTCTCAAAACGACCATTCAGACACAGTAGACTATTGTCTGCTAACCAACTGCCCATTGCTGTGATTCTTTCTTAGTTGTGCCTCTAGGGAAAGAGGCGGTAGGTTATTGTAGTGCTCTAAGATCTCCTCCAGCACTTCATTCGAGTAACTAGGGTACAGAACAGCATTGAAATCCCTGGCCAGAATTAGGATAGGTTTTGGAAATTTCCCCATCACTTTCTGAAAGAGGCAATCAAAGGTGTCAACCCTATACTGCTCCTCTTTATGCATATAAACATTTATCAATGCATACTGCCTATGAACATTTACCCTCACCCATAGCTCAGCTGCTAAAATTTGAACTCCGCTAGAAAGCGAAACTACATCCAAAATTTTCTTCACTACCTTAGTGGAGATTAGGGTCAATATGCCCCCTGAGGCTCTACCTTTCCCTGTTTGTTACCCATGCAGTTGACAGTTACAAAGCCCTCAATGGCTTTGTCCTATCTTAGCCAATACTCTTGCAGGAGCACTATATGAAACCAACTCAATTTTTCACTCCAGTCACTAATTTCATGAGTTGGTTTGCACCAGTGATTGTTCCAGCTTAGGGTTCTCAGGTTGCAAGAGGAGTCCCCATTCGATGCATCATTTACCCAGCTTTCCCATCTTGCAAGCCCTGAAAGTACAGCAAAGTGGCAAATTGGTTATTTAACATAAGTCTATGGGAAGGTCCTGTATGCTCTAAAGCCCTGTCATTCATATTTACAACTCTCAGATTATCCAGGTACTGAGGGGCTGCCCCAAAACCCCAGCTGATGACCCCTGGAGGTCCCCCATATTTGGCATGGGGCTAAATAAACTCACACTGATCCAGGGACACGCCTATACAGGACTAGAAATAGGAGAAGGGCTGCAATCTCTTGTAATACATTCACCCTTTAACGGGATCCTTATTCCCAGCCTGACCCCATTTAAATCTTGTTCTGCCTCCAGCACTAGGTTAGCAATCAAGAGAGAGATAAAATCTATCTTAGTTAGTTCCCTCCTCCTTCACCGGGCAAGAAGCATACATGGACTAAATAAAACCATCTGATGAAATCCCTGACAGTGAAGGGATTTATTGGAACACTGCTAAAACCTTGGACTGATTCAAAGGTCTCAATTTTCTAGCTTTCTTACTCTTGCGTACAATATCCAATAACAAAGTGTGTGTCCCCGGATCCAAAGTGGAGTGTAGATCTGACTGGGCTTTTATTACTTCTCTCTTTTTTATAGGCGCACCGACCTTTATGCTCACTCCAGCTTCCTTTTTGTGTAGATTCCTGATCACTTAATGGATGCCTCCTACCAACCTCCCGTTTTTTACTCTGCTTTGGGGGTTCATTCGGGCCTGACACTGTAGTGGCCCTGCAAAGGTGAGGCTGTGAATGGTCACTATTAGGCTTCTCAGCTCTCACCTGTGGCGGATCGGCTTCAACCTTCAAAGTATCCCTATTGCTAATCCTCCCTCCTGACTTCCTAACTCTCTTACGGCCTCTTTGACCCTGCAACAGATATTAATTAGATGAAAATTTCAAGTATCCATAGGTATAAAACCTTTTATTAACAAGCATTGGGTATTTAGAAATATAAACAGAATTGGGGGGGTCGCCATGGTCCTGGCAAGAAGAACTCAAAGAGGGTAAGCTGCAGACCTGAACACGCATGCCTTTTAAATTAGCCTCCACGGGGCTCACTACAGTTGGGAGGCAGTTGTTAACTTTACAGTGCTCCGAATGAATTTCCCTCAGATGGTTGGATTGGAGGGCTTGATTAGAACTTACAACCACAAGAGTCTCCAAAATTCCTTGCAAGGTCTTCTGCATTAAATAAATAACACCCAGTAGAGTGAAGGATGAGGAGGGATGCAGACACTGCAGCCTGATTAGAGACTGTCATTCGACTTAATAGCTCTTGAGCCGAAGAGGAGCTGCCCAGTCCCAGAGAATCCAAACTGAGCCCCATACCTCCTCAAGCCTCAGCTTCCTCTAAAGAGGCTGGGAAGCTGAGGCACAGGGAGGATGATAGTCTGGGCCCCTTCTCTAGATTAGTAGCCAGAAAATTCTCCAAATGAGCCGCTTGAGGTGAACCACGTATACCAACTTCAGTTGTGCCTTGTTTTTTCGAATTTTGTTCAGGCGAGGGGTTAACACTGAGGTTGAAGTGCTTTGAAGCAAAGTCCTTATTGAGGACTTTAAATGTGAGAAGGTTGCATTTTCCTTCTTCACAGACCTGACCAGAGTCATGGATTTAGCTTCATTAACTGAATGTTTCCTCCTTTTAGTTGGCTTCTCCATCCCCTTACCCATATCATGGCCCTGAAGAGTCTGCTTAGAGCAAAGGTTTGGGGGAGAGAATGTGGTAGGGACATCCATGGCGAAACGCGTAACACAAAAGAGAAAAGCAAAACAAAACACACTTACCTCCTCCCACCTCAATCTGACATACCATCCACAGTCACCGCTTCCACCACAGACCCCAATACACTGTCCTCTCAATCGAAAATCAGACTTCTATACTGTATAGCAGTCTGTCCGCTTCTAATAATGGCCCGAAATGTCCAGGGAACACAAAAACTGCATTAACTGCAGCCATTCAGGGGGGACTGAAGGTACATCCAAACCAGAGGCAAGGTCAACCCCGTCCTTTCGTTCGGTCAAACCCCACAGCTCCCTGGGGGATAGAACACAGTGATCAGAAGACCCATCCCCACAGGTGTGCGACTGGGTTTATGGCTTAAAAGCCGAGAATTCACGCTGACCCCAGACTGGGTCAATCACTGCACCAAAAGACTGCTCAGTCAGTCAAAAGGATGGGAATGCATCCAAAATGAAACCACCAATATACAACAATGTGCTTCAACGTGCTGCCAACCACAACAAATTCCAACCGCAACCAGAGACAGCCCAAGGAAGCCCAAAAGAGTTTGCTACCAACAGCTTGCCGGCAAAAAGGTCCTCCAAAACACTGAGTTCAGCAACAGTGGTGTGCAGAGGTGATATCCAGGGGTGGGTGCCATGTTGATGTTCAGGGCTGGGCACCGCGACCTGCCAAAATAGACAGAACAGCAGGCAACTGGAGGCTGGGAACCATAGGAAATTATCAGGGGGGCCAGCGCTCGCTGCATAGTGTCGGCGTTGGCACTTGCAGACGCTAAACTCTAAACTGAAGCGCAAGCATGAGCAGGAGAAACCCAGGAGTCCAGAAAGCCCACCTAGGAAACCATTTAAAACTTTGAAATATCTTTTGTTTTTTTTGGTCAAGAGAAAGTTAGCACAGAAATAAAGGAGGCGCGGTGCACCAAGCACCACCATCTTGGCGAGGGAAACTCTGCCAGCAACTGACACTGGCAGAGATGACCAGAACATCACCTGCGACTGAAAAGAACGGACGGTTACCCCAATATTGCCATGTATAGAAGGAGTCAGATATATATTGACCTGTACCAACTCTGACAGAAAGGTTGGAGTAGAGCAACCTAATCCATCTGCTCACCAGTTTACCAAACCGTTCGAGGACCTTAGTCATATAACTCCGATTTACAGTGTCAAAGGCCTTTTCAGGGTCTAGGGCTAGACACACCAAATCAGGCCAGAGGAGATAGTGCCCTAAACATCAGAAGTGCATAGGATCCAGTCTAATTGAACATCAAAGTCATGTGGGACAAAATGAAAAGAACAGTGGCAGAAGTAATCTGAGACAAAATCCTAAACTTACTACTTTTGGTATTCACAGAAGGCATTTAGTAGTAGTAAAGTTAGGATTTTGTCTTAAGTCTGTCTTAAGTCTGTCTTAAGTCTGTCTTAAGTCTGTCCTAAGTTTGTCTTAAGTCTGTCTTAAGTCTGTCTTAAGTCTGTCTTAAGTCAAACTTAAGTCAAACTTAAGACACAATCCTAACTTTACTACTACTGAATGCCTTCTGTGAATACCAAAAGTAGTAAGTTTAGGATTTTGTCTCAGATTAGTTCTGTGAATCGGCCCCAGTGTCTCAAAGCAAGGTGCAAGACACTCCAGACATCAAGCAGGGACCAGTGCTGTAGCAAACTTGCTAAGGCCTTAGCATTTTGTAGGGTTGTAGTTTGTGATAAAGGTGAGTATGCTCTATCCAACTCAGCTTCTAGTATGCATTTATAATCCCATCCCAGGATCCTTGGAATTTCCACACAAGCTACCAGAAGGCTAGAAAGGGAGGACATAAATGTTTGTTGATCGACATTAGGGGTGTAGACACTGATCAACTTAAAAGAGAGCTTATCTAATTTACCCTTTATAAGGGAGAGACTACCTTCTGGATCAGTGAGTGCGATCTCAGCTAAAAAGGGGTCTCTGGAATGGACCCATATAATGGCCTTTCTGGCAATAGCTGAACAAATAGTGGAGAACAGTTGCCACCTCCACCTATGCTGAAATCTAGTGCACTCAGTGTCAGTCATGTGGACTACTGGGCATACGCAGTGTGGAAAAAATAAAATATAGCTTGCTAGGGGAGCCCATACCTCGGATATTCCAGGTCAGAATCGTCCATGGGTTAGGAGAAGCTGCAAGGATTATGACGTGAAAAATGACAATCATGTCAAGCCTGCTTTCCTGTTAAAGTCCTAATATATAAGGGTAAACTTAATTGTAGTGGTAACATTTCGCCTTAGTGGAATTTGCAACTGCAACCCTATAAAACTGAGCTCAAACTCTCAACTCCCAGACAGAACAAAGACAAACAGATGTCCAAACATCATGAAGAAAGGTAATAAAACAGAACAAAGCATACTATAAAGAAATATATTTTTCATGGGGTGACTGACCAGGCAATGGTGGGAAGAGCTCCTGGACATGCCAGAGCATGCTACTTTAGCCTCCAAAAACAGTGAGTTTAATTGGTGTGACCAAGACTAGGTGGCCCCTAGACCTTCCAAGCTTCACAATGAACCAACTTTATCATGATTTGAGGGACCAAAGCAAGGAACCAGACAGGTGAAGCATCATCAAACCGGTGTCACACAGCAAATTCATATCTCTGACAGATTGCATCTTCCTCCAACTGTCCCTGGCCTCCCTTAGAAGTGTGAGACAGTATGCTGGCACATTACAAAGGGATCAAATATAGATGCAAAAGAAGGAGTTCTAACAATCATCATGGTTACAATAAGTCATTGGCAGTTTGAAGGGTTATCATTGGCAAGCAGGTGAATCTCCTAAATTAGACACCTCTAGGGATTCTGCATAAGACCCAGAGCTTGTGGATTCCTGGGTTGATTTCCTCTCTGTAGAAGTTTTTAAAGCAGAATCTACAGTCAGAGCAGCATGTTGTTCTTCCCACACTTTCTGGGCATGGCTTCTATAGAGGTGGGTTGTTTCTGGTCCAACCAGTTGATTGCATGGTGGCGCCGACAGGGTCAATGCTTGGGCCATTCTGCATTATCGATAGACTGACGTTACACCCAGTTTCAAGCATATTGAGGGTCGGTGAAAAAATAGGGCACGTTGATCTACAATGATCTTGACTTTTGCTGTTTCAGTGATGGGATATCTAAGTCCCAACTATTGCAGCTTCTATTTAACAGACATGAAAGATGCAAATTGATGTTGCATGTCAAGTGTGTAGATGGGAAAATCATGACATTGGCTGCATGAATAGAGAAGGAGACCCTTGCCCTGACAGTTTGAAGGATCATTTCATAGTTGCAATAGTACAGGAATTTCACAACGATGGGCCGGGGGGGAGGGGGAAGCCCATGGTGGACTGCAGGCCGGGACACTATGAGCTCACTCGACTATGAAATCGGGGGAGAGACCTTGAGGAGAAACCTCAGTTTTAAGCCAAGTTTCAATTAACTCAGTCACGTTTGGACCTTCAGAGTTCTCAGGAAGATCCATAATTCATAAATTATTCTGTCTGACCCATCCCTTGGGGTCTTCAGCCCTCCTCTCAAGAAACCGAATGTGATCAGTGAGTTAGTTTATCTGTCAAGACATTTCTGCTGATTTGGGTAGCAGATATTGCAGGGCGGATTGACTATATCACACCCTCTCTCTTAACTTGCGTTGGTCATCTCTCAGCAGACCAGCGGCCACTGCATCAATTTTACTTTCTAAGGCAGACCTTGACTCAGTAATGGCCCCCAGGATCTCATTCAGTTTGTGTAGGGTGCCGCTACCTGAATATGGAAGGTTGGACAGGATCTGCTCCTCTGTCACACAGAGTATCGCCATTGGCATTGAGGTTTTAATTTTTGAGTGTGATGCCTCTAATTCTACCCATGATGGCTACAGAGAGTTGCAGCTGCTGGCAGAAATGAGAGTTCCTTGATTTCAGCTATATGGACGAATGGATGAATCACTAAACTGGAGACAGGTACTAGTTGTGAGGAGCTATAATGCAAGTCTTATGCAGACTCAAGATCAAAAGGAAAATGCGAGACTGCCGGAGTACATGGCTTTAGTGAGTAGAAATTAATGGTCTCAGGGAGTAGCTCTATAAGGCCGGAAGAACGAAGCACCATCGGCCTGGCATACACCCTTATGGTCTGCCTGGTTAGTGGCTCTTGGTAACAGGACAGGTATGAGCGGGTGGAAGTGATTCTTATCCACTCTCAGAAGGAAACACTAAATGCCAGACAAGTCCTTTGGCCATATAATGCAGGCCGTTTCAGCTGAGAGAAAATGGGCAATGAGGAGGGAAGCAGGGTGGCGCTAACCTCCTATGACTACCTCCAGTGCCCCTGCAGCTTTCTCATTGAATAAACAAAAAAGATGGTGGAGCTGTCATTTGTAGCCTCCACTGGGGCATCTGAAGCTGTTATTTTGAAGGTGTGAGTTATTTGAGGCCCCTTGCCTTGTCAGGCATTGATGTGTGTGGTCTCCTGCTCAGGCTTGTCAAAGTGGAGAGGGAGCCAATGCAGTCTCACTCATCGCCACAATGCAATTGGGCTAGTGTGGGGTAGCTTCAGCGGCTCAGCCCCAATGTCAGAATTTGCTCATCATTTTTGGAGGCAGTTCCATGGGGCTAGCAGCAAGAAATGGGCCACACCACTTACAGTGGTCGGCAGCCCAGTGCCTCACTTGTCGGAAGCAATCCCTCTCAACCCCGCACCATGCAGCCCCACACACTGTTTACCTGCAGGAGTTAGACTGCCCTCTCCAGCATGAGTCAGGCCATGCCGATCCCAGTGGCTGGCAAACTGAGGCCTCCTGCTTCCAAACCTGTGCTATCACCTTCAGGCCCATGTCGTGTATTTCCACTCTTCACCCGCTTGCAGGGCTCAAAACTCCCTCATACAGCTCCAGGAGGCACCCTTGGCTCAAACCATGCCAGCCGAAAGCCGGATCAATATTCTACTGTGTAGAATGGAGCAGGATGTAAGTGGCACAGTTAAGCTAATTTGCTTTTGCCATCTTAAGTGCCTAGCCACGCCCCCTTTAGCCCCATTGGTTTAAGTGTCTGCAACTCCAAGAATGCACTGGGTTGTTAAATGAATGGAGGAACTTGGTCACCATATTCACAAGAGCATCCACATGCACTTTTCCTCTGTCGCCACAGTTATGGCAGAGGCCCGTCATGTCAGGTCAAAATTGGATTATAAAGAGGCACCAATATGATTTGGAAAGGTTGGTCAAGGGAGGAAGATTACAACAGTAACATAAATCAATTTATTTCCTGTGCAGTAACCATGAAATTCAAACTAAGAATTATGGGCCTAATGTACTAAAAGTTTTCCTTGGCTTCAGTGGTATTAAGCCTGGAAAGATCCCACAAGTCCATGAACTTCAGAGCACCCTCAGACCCCTGCCCTCCCACATCTTCATCAAAGGTTTGGACTTCATCAATGCAGCCCTCACCCCGATCCTGGATGACTAAATCATCACAGCCACCTACCTATATGTGTGGAAACACCACACAGTACTCCCCCCTCTCTCAAGAAACCATCAGCAGCCCTAAAGAAGTTAGCCAACTAATGGCTTATCTTCATGCTACTTTGCCCAGCAATAGTCATTAAAATGATGATAGACAAATGCCTAGCCATCCACCTCACTCACAACCACCTCCTCGACACCACTCAATCCGAAATTAGGTCCAACCACAGTATAGAGAGCATCCTCATTGCTGCCATGGACGACATCCGGATGATCATCGACAGAGGTGACACCGCAGCACTCATTATGTTGGAATTTTTCTGGAGCCTTTCCATCCTTATCCAATGACTGCTCGTAGTACTCATCCAAGGTCCTGCACTTGGTTGGATTTGGAGGTTGGATTTCAACCTTCCATTCACATCACCTCGCACCTCAAAGATGACCCACATTTCTGAAAGGTTTTGGCCTAGCCTAAGGCTGGCTTTTAATTCATACAAAAGACTTAAGATTGTCTTATTCCTTGGAAAACCTTTAGGAAATCAGAACCTATATAAAAAATGAGACAGGAAAGGCAGCGATGCGTGCCATTCACAGCAGCCATATGGTTTGATTTGATTTGTAATTTATAAGGCGCAGGATTAACCAGGTGCAGGGTAGTCTGGGGCTGATAAAATGGGCAAGCCAAGATGAAGCAGGACAGAAGCAGAGAGGCCAGGCTACTTTTAGCTGTTTGTGAAAAGGCAAAAGAGCAGTAGTACAGGGAGAAAGTTCCAAGACAAGAGAAGCCATGGCCTAACCTTGTTCAACATATCTTTAGAAGCAGTAGGAGTTATGCAGATGTTGAACATAATATCCTCACAGGAGAGCAGAGAGTGACTAGCCTTTGGATGTAGCTGGGAGCAGAAGAATGAATAGCATGGTGACGAGAGCTTCAAACAGGCTCCTCTTACATAGTAAAAGTCAAAAACAAAATTCAAAATGGAAATATCTGTCCAATAATTGGCTAATCAAGTGTACCAGAATTCCATTTAAAAGCATCCTGTAGATCACGGGTACTCATAGTACGGCCCGCGGGCCGCCAGCGGCCCGGCAAGCCTTCCTTGGCGGCCCGCGGACCTGGCAGATATCCTACCTGTCAGCAAACACCGCCGGTTGCAGCAGCGCTCTATGGGGGCCGGGCGATTCTTTAAAAACATTCACTTGTTAATGAGGCTTTGTTGACTTCACCTCTCTAGGCCCCTGCATCTCCACTCTGAGTGGCGATGCAGGGGCGCTAAGAAGAGGTGAAATACAACAAAGCCTCATTAACAAGTGAATGGTCTTTTAAAGACCTGTGAAGTACTCTGGTGCTGCTGTGTGTGTGCCCGGGAAGCTGTCTCAGCCCAGGCTGACACACGCGGGGTGAGGTGACAGAGGGTGACAGAGCGAGGGAGACAGAGAGGGAGGCAGAGGGAGACAGAGACAGGCAGAGGGAGACAGACAGAGGGAGACAGGCAGAGGGAGACAGACAGAGGGAGACAGAGAGAGGGAGACGGAGAGAGAGGGAGACGGAGAGAGAGGGAGACGGAGAGAGAGGGGGAGACAGAGGGGGGGAGACAGAGGGAGGGAGACAGAGTGGGAAACAGAGGGAGAGAGAGGGAGACAGAGGGCAACAGACAGAGGGCAACAGACAGAGGGAGACAGAGAGAGAGGGAGACAGAGAGAGGGAGGGAGGGAGACAGAGAGAGGGAGGGAGAGAGAGGGAGAAGGAGACAGAGAGAGGGAGACAGACAGAGGGAGGAGGGCGACAGATAGAGGGAGACAGATGGAGGGAGAGAGAGGGAGGGAGACGGAGGGAGAGAGAGGGAGGGAGGGGGAGGGAGAGAGAGGGAGGGAGAGAGAGAGAGGGAGGGAGGGGAGGGAGGGAGAGGGAGGGAGGGAGAGAGAAAGAGGGAGACAGAGGGAGGTAGAGAGAGGGAGGTAGGAGAGAGAGGGAGGGAGACAGAGGGAGGGAGACAGAGAGAGGGAGACAGAGAAGAGAGAGAGGAGACAGAGGGAGGGAGACAGAGGGAGGGAGACAGGGAGAGGGAGACAGACAGAGGGAGACAGAGGGAGACAGACAGAGGGAGACAGACAGAGGGAGACAGAGAGGGAGGGAGACAGAGAGGGAGGGAGACAGAGGGAGGGAGACAGAGGGGGAGGGAGACGGAGAGGGAGGGAGACAGAGAGAGGGAGACAGACAGAGGGAGACAGACAGAGAGAGAGGGAGAGGGAGACAGAGAGAGGGAGACAGACAGAGGGAGGAGGGCGACAGATAGAGGGAGACAGACGGAGGGAGAC
>CAWUFW010016270.1:135000-272500 GCA_963921515.1 Calotriton arnoldi
TTTTCCTTCACTGACAAAAGTTAATTTCTCCTTGACAGAGAGCAGTAATAACCTCAGGGCATCCTTCTTTATGCCAGGGTAGTTTGGCTTCTTTCGATTAGAGACCAAAGCTGCTCTACCTGCAGTAAGCATGTCTGTGATCCTAGGTCGGATATTTGTCACATAAAAATCCATCATAAGAAAACCCAAGTGAAGAAGAGCACCACTTCTGAGACATCATAAATCAAGTTTAATTATGATTTGTTCCCGATAGGTCTGGTTGATCGACTCAATCAACAGACGTGGCTCAATGGTGCTCGTATCTTCACACTTCCTCCAATTCTTATATGAGATAGTTTTCCCAATCTTAGACAGTTTTTCAAGGGCATAATGGGATATTTCAAGAACTTTGGAGGACCATTTGTCATATTTTAGAATCCATCACTCAGTTCTTCTCTAAAGATAGCTTTACCCACAGGGGATCATTCGTAGTTAATCACTCCGTCAAGCTAGAACTTTCTACCTTCTCCATAATCTGACAATGGAACAGAACGGGAATAGAGTTCTTTTTCTTACAATTGGTTAAAGGTGAAATTTTCTGTGAAATGGCCACTTTATCATAGCTGAACCTTTATGTCCTATTTGCGCCGCTCTGAGAATCTTACTATATTCCTAGGGCAGTAGAATAAAGGGCAATGTGTTAAGATGATAAGGCAAAGGCCATGATTTTTTTTTTCTTTTGCAGGATAGGAACTAGCATATCTAAAAAGGTGTGCCTTAAAAAGAAGGGCCATCACTAGATCAATATTATAAAAAATAATCCATATTAGAAAATGTAATGCCAGAACTGCATATACTAGAAAGCACGAGGAACACTGGTGCAGCATATCTAGTAGCAGGTTTTACATTGTCGAATATTAATAACAAAATCACTACCATCATCTTCATCATCAACAAAAACAACAACAACAATAATAATAGTAATAATAATAGCAATTATAATAACATTAGTAATAAGAATATGAATAAAGATGAGAAAATGGATGCAAATAAGAAATATTAATGCAATCAGTATTGTAACTATTATTGACAGGAACAATAATAAACATAGCAAAATAATATCAGAATAAATATAATATACAAGAAAGCAATAATACTACTACCATAAATAACATAACAACATTATTATTAACAATAATAATAATAATACGAAAAGACAGGATTTAAAACCAAAGTAGAAGACTTTCTTTAGAATTTTTTATATTATTATTATTCGCAACAATTATAAACATAATAGAATAAAAAATAATAGGTGCATGAAAACAATAATAATAATACTATTGTAGATGAAAAAGGAGCCATTGTGGGATCACCCATGGTTGCAGGTTGAAGCCTATGGAAAAGATAATTTCACTCATACCCAACCCTAGGGTGCTGACATGGCATTCACTCTGCTCCTCTCACAAGCCTGCTCTCTTGGGCTTTTGGTCACACATTCATACACACTGTCACGTGCAAGAGAAGAGATGCCTAGTCTTCCCAGAGTCCCTTTGCAGTCCCCTTGCTGCAAAAACTTGGTTTGAGCAGTTGATGGCCTGACTTCACATCTGCCACTCAGAAGCTCAAGGCAAGCAGGAGACCAATCACAGAGGCCCTTACTGTCAAGGTGCATAGAAGGAGGAAGAAAGTTTAATTCAGCTGATGTTTCCATTCAATCCTTGGCCTCTCTTTCTGGAGAAATCAATAAAAAGATATATTGGCAGTTGGCATTGTGATTCACATTGTTCTGACATTTTCAAGTATTCCGCCCATGTGTCAGTCCCCTCAGCCAGTAGTGCGAAAGAGGTGGGTGTCTCTGTACTCAAACCAATCTCTGCGGTATACACCAAGAGAGGTGGCAGCCAATGTCACTGTGTGTCACTCTCCAGGCAAATCAGTTCTTAGTGGTAAAAGTCTCTGTACCCTTTTGCCGGATCACTGACACAATATCGAAACCAACTATATTGTGTAACAAAAATATTGTTTACAAAAATATCGTTTACCTACTCATATAATGGTAAGTACAAAAACACAAAAAAAATTATTGTTTCACACTAATATCATTAAAAACATACAAAAATATTGTTTCTTATATCTATTCTATATATATATATATATATATATATATATATATATATATATATATATATATATATATATAACCTACTGGTGTAGGAAGTTATACGTGAGCGCAGTATGAAGAATCTTCACGAAATTTTTCACAAAAAGTGTCAAGTTGGGTCTCGTTGTGCATGGAAAGTTTTGGGGGCGATCCGTCGAGCGGAGGCCAAGAAAAGGTGGGGGGGGGGTGAAAAATGTGCTTTTCCCATGTTAGTCCCCATAGGAATTTTAGACACAACTACAGTCCGAACCGCTTGAAGGCATGACACCAAATTTGGCAGAAAGGTAGATCTTGGTCCAGAAAGCGACCTCTTTGTAATTTGGTGTAAATCCGTTCAGTAGTTTTAGATTCATTAAAAGAAATCCAAATTTGTATATCTAGGGACACGAACCCTCCGCAAACCCTCCTGATCTTGTGCAGACATCTGATTGGCTGCCAACACTTCAACCAGGAAGTGTTGGCAGCCATCTTGGGACTCAGCCTCAGCCGAGTCCCAAACAAAAACCTAAAAAACAAAAGAGAAGGGGGCAGGATAGTAATACCCTGACCCCTTAGCCTTCCAGGGATAAAAAACATTTTTTTTAAACCCCTAGCCTTTCAGGGCTAAAAAGCATTTTTTAAAAACATTTTGTGGTGACAATCATGACAGATTCACGAATTCGCAGCAAAATGAAAGAAAAAAAAACAAGCATGGGCTCCAGCGTTTGTTTAAAAAAGGCACTGAGTAGGCATGGTCCCGGGGGCGTGCACATACATTTAAAAAATAGAGAAGGGGCTCAGAAGCCCCCCTCCTAAAGCTCCTATGAGCCCCTGGGACCACCACCTCCCCGGGGTTTTATTGAAATTAAAAGGGGGGGGGCCACGTGGACACCCCTCCATTGGGCTCTAAGAGCCCTGGGGACTGCCACTTCTCTGGGGCTTCAATTGAAATAAAGGAGGAAGGCCGCACGGACCACCTCCTCCTGGGACTTACAAATGCCCCGGGTACCACCACCTCCCTGGGGCTAAATCAATATGAATGGGGGGTCCTGCGGTTCCCCCCGAGCCCCAGGGACCACCACCTCCTGGGCCAAATACATATTAAAGAATGGGAGGGTGGCTGCCTGGCATCCATCCCGGGCTATATACGGCCCCCAGTGACCAACACTTACCCGGGGCCTGCCCGTGCCAATCAAAGTAGGGAAGGCACGCGCCCCCCTTCTGGAGCCACTAATGGTTCTGGGGAACGACACACCCCAGGGCCGGCTGCTGCAATCTCCCAAGGTGCCCAACCTCTGGAGATTGCAGTTTGCTTTTGCTTGGCGGGAGGAGTGACAGCTCCCACCAAGTGGGAGCAAACACTAACTCCGCTCCCAGCAAGCGGGAGCTGTCAAACTGCAGTGCATTGCGGGGGCGTAAGTTATAGTTAGCTCAGGTGACTGCTGAATTTCAATGGTTTTGTATATGGGAAATCTGAGCCTAACTATAACGTCCCTTGTTTTTTTCAGTGAATATATATATTATATATATATATATATATATATATATATATATATATATATATATATATATACACATATATATATATTATATATTAGTACATCCGAAATATTTAAAAAATAATATTAATAATATTTTAATATAATGTTAATTGAATAAATCTCACTAATATTTAATACTGCATATAAATATACACTTATATAAACAAACAATCATATGTGTGTGTGTAAGTTTATAAATATATACATACATATACATATATACCACAATTATTTATATTTTATATTACATTATTATTTTAAGTATTTAAATATACTACTATAAAAAGCACATATATATATATATATATATATATATTTTTTTTTTTTTTTTTTTTTAATGACATAAAACATATTAACAATTCAATTCCAAAACATTACATAAATTGGTAACCAAATAAAATAAAAAAATTAAAAAAGGCATTTACAAATAGTATACACATTTAGGAACAAATAAAAATATAAACAAAAATTCTAAAATACAATTTTGAAACAAATATTAATAATACATCTATTTAAACAATATTAGGAAATGTACTTGAGTCTGGGAATAATACCTAAACTATTCCTGCTGCAGTTTAGGCAACAGTAGAGAAAGTGTAGAACGTCAGAGAGGTTAAATATATTATTCCCACTCCAAACAGTACAGCAGTAGGGAAAGCATTGGACTTCAGAGGAGATAAATTCACTATTACCACTCCAGTCTGTGCAACAGTAAGGAAAGCACTGGATTTCAAAGGGCCTAAATGTAGTATTCTCACTCCAGTCTGTGCAAAGGTAAAAAAAGCATTGGACTTCAGAAGGGTTACATTTACTATTCCCACTGCAGTCTGTGCAAAAGTGGGGAAAGCGTTGGACTTCGGAGTGGTTAAATTTACTATTCCCAATCCAGTCTGCGCAACAGTAGGGAAAGCATTGGACTTCAGCGGGGTTACATTTACTATTCCCACTCCAGTTTGTGCAACAGTAGGGAATGCATTGGACATTGGAGGGGTAAAATGTACTATTTCCACTCAAGTCTGTGCAACAGTAGGGAAAGAGTTGAACTTCGGAGGGATTAAAATGACTATTTCCACTCTAGTTTCAACAACAGTACAGAAATCATTGGACATTGGAGGGGTAATATTTACTATTCCCACTCCAGTCTGTGCAACATTAGGGAAAGCGTTGGACTTCAGAAGGGTTAAAATTACTATCTCCACTCCAGTCAAAGCGACAGTAGGGAAAGCGTTGGACTTCAGAGGTGTAAGATTTACTACTCCCACTCCAATCTAAGCAACAGTAGGTAAACTACTTCCCTTCAAACACATTACATATTTGAATACCCGTATTAATTTAGAAAAAATATAAAACTCTTAACATAAACATCATTACTTAACATAAAATATATATCTATTAAAAAAAACAATTAACCCATTTACAAAATTCATAAACAATGTAATAATTCATTTTCAATTTAACAATAATGGTTATTTAATTATTACTTAATTAACTTGCCACCTTATGCCCCTACAAGCCTGGCAACCCACACCTAAAATAAATAAGTATAACACAATTTACATAATTATTAATCAATGAAATATTTAATTATACATTAATAATTTTTAAAATATTACCTAAATTACTTCCCGTCCTATACCTCTACAAACCTTGCAACCCACAACTAGAATGTAACTAAAATAATATAGTATTACATATTGTACATAATTAATAAATCATAATGAATGAATAATTAATTAATTAATTATTGCTTAATTAACTTCCCACCCTCTACCCCTACAAACCCAGCAGCCCGCACCTAAAATGTAACAAAAATATATGAGCATTACACAATTTACATAATTAATAATCAATTAAAGAATTAATAATAAAGTTTCAAATAATTGTTAATTAATTATTACCTAATTAGCATCTCACCCTGTACCCCTACAAAACTTCGCAACTCACACTTACAATATAATTAATTAAATGAGTATTACATAATATACATAATTAATATCAATCACATTTACTTCCTACCCTATTCCCCTACAAACCCAACAACCTGCTACAAAACTATAAATTACTATTAACAATTAAATTTAAAATTGTAAATCACTTAAAATCACAAACTATATTTAAAAAAAATGAATAACAATTATACAAACAATAATAACACATAAAATTAATATATGATCTAAAACACATTAAAAATCATTAAAAAAAATATTCTTTACAACTATATTATTGGAAATGATATTAACAACAACAATATTCTTAATTCTTGTGGAGAAGTGTGGCTCAATGGTTAGAGCGGCAGACCCTGATGCAGAGATCTGGCCTGGGACCAGGGTTCAATTCCCGCATCGGCGGGTCTTGGGCTCAATTTCCTCGGACCTGATAATTCTTTCCTCGGTGCCTATTCTAATCATGGGTCCCACTCTGCAACTCTGGGCAATAGCTTGCTTAATCTCCACAACGGCCCCAACAGCGCTGGGATGCCTGGCTTCACCCTGGGGGTGCCCAGGAGTGGACATTTCACAGGGAAAAGCCAGGAAGGGTTCCACAGTGGTATGCGTACAGCGCCAGGACACCTCTTTGGGGGTATAAGTGCGCTTTACAAGTACGAATTTCATTTCAATAACGATATTACTGACCTAAAAAAAACGATATTCTTGACAACGATATCTCTGCATCACGATATTTTTGTAGCACAATATTTTTTCCGATACCTCTGTATTCCAATATTAAAAACTCAATATTTTGTCCAAATACCCTTTTGTCAACTCCTGATCCTAGGCAACAGTAGCAGTGACACACTCTTTGGCCTTATGGCTTCTCTGAGTCCATCAAGTACCAGCTCCTACAGGCAGGGAGACTGGGATTTTGTGATTTTACAGCTGTGGCGTTTTTGGCATAGTAATGAATTTACATCATCAGCTACATAATCCACCTTCTGCTGCATACTTAACAGATTTGCAACCGAAAATTATTTCTAGCTCAACCAAACCAAAAGTTACAAAAATGAAAACCACAAGTGTCGCCTTGCAAATACTAGTCGGTCATTTATGAGATGCTGATTGTTGTATTAAGGTGTATAAAACTGGAACTATGGAGGTTGAACATTTGCTCAGGCTCTATCCGTGTGTGTCAAAGTGACAAACGAGTGAAATAATACAACCACGGAACTTGCAGCATCATGTCATTTTGTTTGTCTTTTCTTGCCACATAATTCAGTCAAACCTGCTGCATGATTTGGCCCACAGTTACCACTTAATTTTAGTGGCCCTGCTGAGAGGTCTTCATACAATTCACCAAATTACATTTGACCCTAGGGTTGAGCGTCCTTGTTTTCCTGTGCCCATCCCCTGAACCCACCCATCCCTAGAAACGAGAGGCTCTATAGCCCATGCAAATCACCTGAATTCACCTACCCCTCAAGCTGACAGGTTCTGCACCACGGCAAAATATTTTTTTCTCTAATCTCTTGTTTTTCACCTCTCTCCCTGCGTTGCAGGTTCCGCTGTCTCCATTGCCTCCTCTATCCGGACACATCATGGTGCCTTCCACATGCGGCACATCCTTTACTGCACTGAAAGGTACCAGCCGCAAAGTTGTGAATTCGCTCCTTGCTTTACACTGAGATGCATCAGACCGATGTCCGCCATATGTTCCGTTGAGGATCCCGTAGCAACGGTGTCATCCCCTTGTTACTTACAACTACGCAGGTTGACCCGAGGCGGCCATGTTTAGCAGTGCCTACCTTGAGATGAAAGCTGAAGCAGAGAAACATTCCTAAGTGCTCCTGCGGTCTTTGATTTTCCATCAGACTGCAGTAGGCGTCATCAAGAAGACAATGTGATTTTACTAGCTTCAACGGGGTCACTGGACTAGCTCGACAGCGTGATGTAACCTTTCTCGATGTTGTGATTTGATGTGCTTTGGTGGTGTGATTTAAGCACCAAAAGGGTGTGATATGGACATATTGTAAAAGAACAAGTTAAAAATGCACTTACCATATTGTATGAATTCGCAAATCTTATGAAATTCATGAGATTGAGGCTGCCATTTTGTATTCAGAAAGGGGCATTATATTACAAGTTTAAGCACATTTGCACATTTTGAAATTCACAAGTTTCCACAAAATCATATTTTTTTTAATAAAAAGAAACAAAAAGGTAAAGGCATCATGAATTGGTGCAGACTTTTGTACGCTGCATAAGAAGCCTGAGCACCTGCAGTCAAACCCCACTGTGCAGAGCAAAAAGCTGTATGCATCATAAAAAGGGTTCAAAGCAGATGAATGCAGTACCTCATAAAACATTCACTGACAAAGCTAGTAGGTTTGGAATTGTCAAGACTGCAATTTTTTTAAAGAAATAACAATATGCATTGAAAGTGAAAAATATTTAAAATTTAAAAAATGCTGCCATCTAAAACTGATATACGTATGTTTGTGGAAAAAAATAACCCATTTAAAAAAAAAAAAAAAACATGGAATGGTAGCAGAAAAGAAAGATTTACTTACCAGTCCTGGCAATGAAAAGAGCTACTTTTGAGGTGGGTGTGCACATGTATACAAGCAAAATGCTATCACTCACAGGTATCAGAGCCAATAGCTTAAGTGGAATGATCCATTGCCCCTTGCAGTATGGTGTGATAGGCGGAAGCAAAATTTGAATTACACTTGCACTAACCAATGGAAGAAAAGGGCTGAAAAGCACCTCTATGTATATATGTATCTATATTTATTATGGATTTTCTGGAAAACATGAGACTTGTGAAAAAAGCTAACGCTGTCTCTAGGCTAGACTTAAAAACTGTAATCCACTGAAAAAAGCATGGTTACAGCTTATTTATGGTTTCATGAACACAAACTTGATAAAAAGCCAAAAGAAATCACCAGTAAATTATATGCAACGCACAGAGTACAACATAAAAGTATAATTAACTTGCCTGCGAAGGTGCAGTGGCATTCCAAGTGTAGCGAATCCTGATGTCAAGCCATAAATCCAGGGAGATATGTTATTGTGTGCCTGATCACAGATGGTGTTTCCCAGCCTGCTATTTCGGGTGACTCTGGAAAGAGAGTGGTGTAAGAACATAATAAGGATTTACTTCTGTAGATGTCACAATTTATTATAGCACTTCATGAATGATGGAATCTTGGAATCCATGAACGATTGCGACAAACATAGATATTTGGCTATATTATTGAGATATCTGCAAAGAGCTGCTGTTAGGTGAGCCTGTTGAAGGATATATATAACTGTACTTCTTTCAATAATCTTAGGTTTTCGCAAAGGCAGGTGTGAACACCTGATTCATCTAGTCGAGGCATAAAACTTAAGCTTTTTAAATCTGTTCTATTAGTTTTGAAACCTAAATTTTTCAGTAATATTATGTCTAACAGTGGGAGGAGCGGACATTCAATTCATTGAGTTGAGGAATGGAACATTTGTGTTTTTTAACTTGTTTAAAGAGATTTAAGACTTTGGATATGTTTTAGTAGAATTGGGTTTTTAAAATACAAAGCGTGGAATTTAAATTCATAGGGGCCGATTCCAATTCGGGCCGGAAATCTCTCCGACCGAGCCGGACCCGGAGAGATTTCCGACCGAATCGGACCCTAGCAGTCAGACCGAACGAGTACGATGCGTTCGTATGCTATCGGACTCGATTCGGTCGGACTCCCATTGAAGTCAATGGGAGCCGGTCGTACAACGCGTACGCGGGCTCCCATTGACTCAATGGGTGCGAGGCGAACAAGGGCGCCCCCTAAAGCGGGTACGCGTTGAAGCGGGTCGCGCCGTACATGCACAGGTAGGGGGGACCCATGGGTCCCCCCTGTGTGCGACTCGCGCGGCTAGGCGTACAGGGGGGTCCGACACGGACCCCCAAAGTGCGGCTCTGACTGCTCTTTTGAGCCGGACGGCGCGAGTCGGTCGGACTGCTCGAGGCGCGCATCGTACTTACCTGGCCGGGGAACGTCTCCATTGCGCGGTGCGAGGCGTGTCCGTGCGAGTCGGTCGGAGCGGTCGGCTTTCGTGAACGAGTCGGTCGGTGCGGTTGAGTCTCGCGAACGAGTCGGTCGGAGATTTCGCATCGTACTCGCTCGCCCGGACGCACGTACGAATCGGTCGGGAAACAGGGCTCCGAATCGGATCCGGTAAAGCCGAATCCGATTCGGAGCCCTACCGGCCGAGATCGGAATCGGCCCCATAGTGTTGAGTCTGTGAATTTTCTTTTTTTAAACTTTTTATTAGTACTTTCACTGTGAACACTTTTTTGCTATACTTTGGCTCTGTGTATGCCAAATGGGCTTTCAAAAAATCAAGTTGAAACACTCAAAAGTTGATTATGTAACTTGTTTGTCTTACTTTTAAGATTTGGAAAATCAATTAGTTTTTTTAAACATTTGTATTAGTTTTTCAAAGTTGTACATTTTTCAGTATTCTTGGGTTTTCTCAGTGGAAAGTGTGGACAGTCAATCCATCAATTGTAGATAGAGATTTTTTTAAACAAAATGTTTATTAGTTGATAAACTTTGTGTATTTTTTAATAAGCCTGGCTTCTCTCAATAGAAAATGTGGCCATTTGCTTAATCTTTGGTGGCACTGAACTTTATTTTTTAAAATGTGTTTTATTTGTTTTTAAACTATAAATTTCAGCACTAAGCGTTCATAGTATAGTCATTGAGTGAAGGCACAATTTTGTTTTAAAAAACGTGTTTTATTCATTCAATAAACTATATATTTTTTCAGGAGTAAGTGGAGGCACTGAACGTTCTTTTAAAACTTGTTTGTATTAGTTTTAAGATTGTAAATATTTCAATAAATTTGGATTATTTCACAGCGAGGATTTCGTGTTTAATTATTGAGTGGAATTCGTGAACTATCTTGTTTCATACTTGAATGTATTAGTTTTCAAACTTTGTAAATGTTGCAGTGGTATAAAGGAGACACTAAAAATCGCAATGTTAGGTTTGCCAGGTGACCGCTCTGATGCAATCATTGGTTGCACAAGGCATTTTATAAAAATGCTAAACGTAACCTAAGGTACAGATTAATGGGAACCCCATGTTGCTCTCATCCCAATGGCAATGATTCAAGTTTGTATCCTTTTAAGACAGGAGTGAACAGATAGGGGTGGCATGAAAGGAATGAGGCACACCTCAATATACACAAAGATAATCCCACGACACATCAATCAGTACAAGATGTCAAATGAAATTTTTACATATGTGTCTGAGATTATGCCATTATGCCGCGCTGCGTAATAGAGTCTTTGTTCAGGTTAATAACCTTATAAAGGAGCACAGGAAGAATGCGGACAATCCAAATGTAAGTGGCGGTTTGCGTCTTTGCTGCAAAATACAAGTGAAGATGCATTTTGCACTAAAAAAAGTGCAAAATGTCAAAGCTGGCATTTTGCATAATAACATGGAAATCTGCGTAATTTTTTATGAATTTCATGTATTTTCAATTTCACGTATGCCTATTTGATTCAAGGATGTGCAAAAACGTTGAGGCCCTTACATATCATTGAGTTTTCCCATAGACACAGAATAGTAAAAAAAAAATCATATATAATATACCCTTTTATATATAAGTTCTTTGTGCTTCGAGGTCTCTGTGGTTGAACCACTAAATCTGACTTTTTATGGTAAAACCTGTTTTTTTCGTTATAATAATTCGGGACATTAGTGACTTGGATCATGGGACTCATCAAATTTCATATGCAGAGTCTTGCATTTGGGTAAGGTGGAAACTACCTCTATAAGGCAGGTAGCACCCAAAAAATGTCATCTAAAAGCATGCCTAGTTAATGCCAGGTCCTTAGTTAAGCACAAACAGGACATTTGGGAATTGCTAGCTGAAAATTATTGGGATGTGTATTTATAGCAGAGACCTGGATGAATGATATCTCAGGTCCGGGCATTTCACTTGCACTAATTGATGGCTACTCCGTAGTCTCTTGCTATCGAGAAAACAAAGTTGGGGGTGGTATGGCGGTGATCCACTGTTACCATTTTAACTGCCCAACTAAAGCGTGGAATTTATATTCATAGTGTTGAGTCTGTGAATTTTCTTTTTTTAAACTTGTTATTAGTACTTTCACTGTGAACACTTTTTTGCTATACTTTGGCTCTGTGTATGCCAAATGGGCTTTCAAAAAATCAAGTTGAAACACTCAAAAGTTGATTATGTAACTTGTTTGTCTTACTTTTAAGATTTGGAAAATCAATTAGTTTTTTTAAACATTTGTATTAGTTTTTCAAATTTGTACATTTTTCAGTATTCTTGGGTTTTCTCAGTGGAAAGTGTGGACAGTCAATCCATCAATTGTAGATAGAGATTTTTTTAAACAAAATGTTTATTAGTTGATAAACTTTGTGTATTTTTTAATAAGCCTGGCTTCTCTCAATAGAAAATGTGGCCATTTGCTTAATCTTTGGTGGCACTGAACTTTATTTTTTAAAATGTGTTTTATTTGTTTTTAAACTATACATTTCAGCACTAAGCGTTCATATTATAGTCATTGAGTGAAGGCACAATTTTGTTTTTAAAAAACGTGTTTTATTCATTCAATAAACTATATATTTTTTCAGGAGTAAGTGGAGGCACTGAACGTTCTTTTAAAACTTGTTTGTATTAGTTTTAAGATTGTAAAATTTTCAATAAATTTGGATTATTTCACAGCGAGGATTTCGTGTTTAATTATTGAGTGGAATTCGTGAACTATCTTGTTTCATACTTGAATGTATTAGTTTTCAAACTTTGTAAATGTTGCAGTGGTATAAAGGAGACACTAAAAATCGCAATGTTAGGTTTGCCAGGTAACCGCTCTGATGCAATCATTGGTTGCACAAGGCATTTTATAAAAATGCTAAACGTAACCTAAGGTACAGATTAATGGGAACCCCATGTTGCTCTCATCCCAATGGCAATGATTCAAGTTTGTATCCTTTTAAGACAGGAGTGAACAGATAGGGGTGGCATGAAAGGAATGAGGCACACCTCAATATACACAAAGATAATCCCACGACACATCAATCAGTACAAGATGTAAAATGAAATTTTTACATAAGTGTCTGAGATTATGCCATTATGCCGCGCTGCGTAATAGAGTCTTTGTTCAGGTTAATAACCTTATAAAGGAGCACAGGAAGAATGCGGACAATCCAAATGTAAGTGGCGGTTTGCGTCTTTGCTGCAAAATACAAGTGAAGATGCATTTTGCACTAAAAAAAGTGCAAAATGTCAAAGCTGGCATTTTGCATAATAACATGGAAATCTGCGTAATTTTTTATGAATTTCATGTATTTTCAATTTCACGTATGCCTATTTGATTCAAGAATGTGCAAAAACGTTGAGGCCCTTACATATCATTGAGTTTTCCCATAGACACAGAATAGTAAAAAAAAAATCATATATAATATACCTTTTTATATACAAGTTCTTTGTGCTTCGAGGTCTCTGTGGTTGAACCACTAAATCTGACTTTTTATGGTAAAACCTGTTTTTTTTGTTATAATAATTCGGGACATTAGTGACTTGGATCATGGGACTCATCAAATTTCATATGCAGAGTCTTGCATTTGGGTAAGGTGGACACTACCTCTATAAGGCAGGTAGCACCCAAAAAATGGCATCTAAAAGCATGCCTAGTTAATGCCAGGTCCTTAGTTAAGCACAAACAGGACATTTGGGAATTGCTAGCTGAAAATTATTGGGATGTGTATTTATAGCAGAGACCTGGATGAATGATATCTCAGGTCCGGGCATTTCACTTGCACTAATTGATGGCTACTCCGTAGTCTCTTGCTATCAAGAAAACAAAGTTGGGGGTGGTATGGCGGTGATCCACTGTTACCATTTTAACTGCCCAACTAAAAAGTTGGAAGACCTTGGAAATGCCGTCTTTGGGCCAGATGTACGACCGGGGGATTTAACTGTTTGCGATTCCCAATGGGGTCACAAATTGCATGCCTCATCAATATTCATGAGGCACTCGCAATTTGCGACCCCATTAGGAATGGCTGGCCCTTTCAGGTATGGTGGCCTGCTGGGCTCAGCAGACTTCCATGTCTGGGACTGCTTTTCAATAAAGCAGGTTTTTTTTTTTTTTGCAGCCCGTTTCCTTAAAGGAAAACAGGATGCATTTTTTTTTAAAATGAAACGTTTTCGTGTCATTTTTTAAGGGCAGGTAGTGGTCCCTGGGACCACTGCCTGCCCCTAAAAAATATTTTCCCCTGCATTTGCAAAGGGGTCCCCTGGGGACCCCTTCCCATTTGCGAGTGCATTACCACCCTCTTGAAGAGGGTAGCGAGTCACAATTAGGAAGGGGCGTTCCAAGGGCGTGTCGCAAATCCTATTTAGCGAGTCGCAAATAAATTGCGACTCGCTAAATAGGGTTTGTACATGGCCCTATTAGTTTTTGCATGCGCAAACTGGTCGCTAACCCCTTTGCGCATGCAAAAATGGGTCGTACATCTGGCCCTTAGTCTCTGAAAATCACTAGTAACCTTTCCTTCTCTGGTGCCCTACTATATCGGCCCTCAGGCTGTCTCTCAAATTTTGGAAAATTATTGGCAAAAGTGATAGCCCCTTTAAATTTACTGTACTCGAATTATACTGTGTTAGGGGACTTTAATGTCCATATGGGTGAGCCAAACAATAAATGGGCCCACAGTTGAGCGAAGTGACTTAAATCTTCTGTTAAGAGGTAGTGACCCTTACTCATATTAAAGGGCATACCCTGGATTTATATTATTTTCTAATTTGGCCAACTTGGTTTGTACCTAACCATACCCTGTGATCTGGTCAGATCATTATTTAGTTCCTTTTTAGTGGAATGCAACAGCTTTCGTCAAACCTGATGTCAAGATAGCTAGAGAGACTCGCCCCTGGTATGAGATCACGCAGGCCAATATAATCAACTCGCTCCATATCAATCAGTTGAATGCAGGACTTATTCTGATGTTGAGAATTTTAACAGATGCCTCTGTAAGGCATTGGATGAATTGCACCTATAAAAAAGGGTACTGCAAAACTTAAATCTCCTTCAGGTGCCTGGTTCATATGGCAGTGCTTAAAGAAAAAAGTGACAAAGTCATTATAAAGCTGCCCTTTAGGGATTTCGGGAGGAAAACTCTGAAAATTCGGGTAGCCGCTATCACAGAACAAATAGACAATGAGTGCAACGCAACTAAAGCTATCTTTCAGATAGTAAAGTCATTGCTCTCTCCAGCCAGCACTAAATAAAACGTTGAGGTCTCCCAGACCCTATGTGCTAAGCTCTCAGACTGTTTTCAGGAAAAGATCACTAATATCTACTCTAATTTGACCATTGACAAGGTGGCTCACAATCTTTCTCCCTTTATGAAAGCCTCAGTACCGCCATATGGGCTAGAATTATCTGAATTTGAGAACATCTCGATGGCTCAGTCTTACCAAGCACTCCTGGCGGTTACGTCAGGATCACCACCTGATCCCAGCCCACCAAGGACTCTAAATTGGATGGCGTCAAAACTTAACAAATATGCTCTTTAATACGTCCCTAAAAAGTGGTATATTTTCTAAAGTGTGGAAGAAGGCATTGGTCCTTCCTTTGTTAAAAAAGCAAACTCAGATCCCTTCTGCATGAGCAACTACAGACCAATTTCCATCCTTCCAATTCTTGGAAAAATGTTAGAGCAGCTAGTCAATGTTCAGATCTCCGAATTTATAGAAAAAAATCACATTTCCCTACACCACATCCAGTCAAGTTTCCGCAATGGTTTCAGTACTGAGGCAGCCCTCTTAGAGGTTACAGAATTTGTCAAATCCAACCTGGACAAAGGCAAAAAAGCAGTAGTCATTCTGCTGGACCGATCAGCCACGTTCGATATGGTCTCACATGAGATCCTTCTGGACCGGCTGAGGGCAGCTGGTATCACCAACATGGCCAACAATTGTCTCAAATCATTTTTATCTCACAGGAAAATAGCAGTACATCTTCCACCATTTATGTTGGGCTCTAAGATGATAAGTTGCGGGGTACCTCAAGGCTTGGCACTGAGCCCCACATTCAATATCTACTTGGCACCTTTGGGGAAGATGATAGAGAGCTGAGGCTTCAATCTTGTTTCGTATGCCGATGACACACAGCTGATGCTATCTTTTCAGCATATAGATAGCTCAGTGGTGAATAACGCTCACAGCTGTCTGACTGCTGTAGTGAAGTGGATGAAACACAGTTATGTAAAGTTGAATTTCAGATAAATCAGAAATTTTGTTTTTCGGAGCCTCTGGCTCTCCTGATGCCAGTTTATTGTGGCTGGATGATATGGAGCCTCTTCCAGTACCTAAATGCAAGGTTAGGAATTTGGGCATAAAGTTTGACGGTCACCTGTTGTTCAAAGCACAGGTAAGAGCTGTTACAGCTGCATGTTTTGCCCTTCTAAATCGTGGTTCATGCTATGATTACTGCAAGGCTGAATTATGCGAAAGCTCTTTACACCTTAGATTGCTGGCGAGACTTCTCAACAAGTTACAACTGGTTCAAAATGCAGCTGCGTAACTAATTCTGAACGGTACAAGAATACAATGTACTAGGAGTAACCTCAAGACACTACATTGGCTCCTGATTAGACAGAGGGACTTGCTCAAAGCCCGGATAATCACTCATAGGGCTCTGCATCAAGCAGGACCACTCTGCCTACAAAGCGCCTGGAGACCCTCTGGGGGAGAAGGGGGGAAGCAGCGCTTTACAATTACGACCTGATTGATTGATTAATATAAGGACCATGTCCCCAGCAGGGCCCTACATTCCTCCACCCACGGGTTGGTGTGCATCCATAGGACACAGAAGGAATGACAGGTGGTCTGTCTTTCGCCTATTTGGCAGCTGAAAGCTGGAAGTCACTCCCTAAAGCTTTGAGAGTTCTAGATGCGGAGAACGCCTTTAAGGCAGCACTAAAAACACATCTTTTTAGGGAATGTTAGAGCTTCTTTCTGTCCTGCCCTACAGGCTTATTCAGCGCCAGGACGCTTCCTGGGAAGCAGCTGCATGTTTTATAAATGTCATTCATTCATTCAAAGGTGATGAGGGGAATGCTTGCAATGAGTCTAAGCATTGACAATCACTCTGGGTAGCACTGTAACCAGTTTGTTCTCTTGGACCAAGTCACATACAAATCAGTCTTTACCCTGCTCCAATAGGATCAGTCCAGCCCAAACTGCCAGGCCAGGTCCTCCCTGAACCAGAACACAAGCAGTCCAAGGCCGATTTCGCCCTGATTGGGGCTCTTCAGTCAGGTGTAGCTTGGTTCCAGTGGCACAGTGAGCAAGGGACCCACGTCTGGGATACCCTTGGCTACTTGGGTAGCGTGTGTTCTGGTTCAGAGAGGTCCTGGCTTGGCAGTTTGGGCAGCACTGTTCCTAATGGAGCAGCAAAAAAGCTGATTTGCATATAGGTGGGTCTAATCTAAGTTGGCATGGATAGCAAAATGATGATAGACTGGGATGCCGTCCGAGTAATTGCCAGTGGCTGAGACTAGTTCTAACATTCGACCCATTGCTTTTTTGTTTACTTCAGTGTGATGCCCTAAGTGTGATGGGTAAGTCCAGGCATGGGTCCCATGCTCACTGTGCCACTAGAACTAGGCTGCACTCTACTAAAGAGCCCCAGTTAGGGTGAAGCCAGTCTTGCTTTACTTGCGTTTCCGTGCAGAGGGGTCTGGATTGGCAGTTTGGGCTGGACTGTCCCTATTGGAGCAGGACCCAGGCTGATTTGCATATAGATGTGTCTAATCTCATGTGGCATAGTGAGCAAAATAATGATGGACTGGGATGCAGCAAAGAGCTGGACCGAAGAAAGCCGAGAGCACCATAAATTATTTATTGCTTATTTTGCTAATCAATATCCTCCTCTAGTGGCCTGATCGTTTTAAACTTTGTGAATGTAATAGCAAGTCACATGAAAATCGAGCTACACTGTGAGATTGATTTGCTCTGCAAAATCAGGTAGAAAAACACTTTTTCTGAACAATATGCGAGCACACCTTTGGGATTTGCTGCTGCACATCTATTCAGTAGTGTATTGTGAAGCACATAGCCCTTCCACATGGAATGGGAAATTGTTTAGATGCATGTCATGCCATTTCTTTGCCCAAAATGCCCTTGCCCCCTTAGTTATTGCCCCCTTAGTTATTAATCATGCTGTGCAGTTTCATGTATTGGTCCGGAATGAAAACATTTCCCATTATACAATCATTCATGACTCTACCCATCACCTCCCTCTTTACAACCAGTGGTGCTGTAACAGTTTACAGAGTGGGGGCGCTGCCATCAGTGTTACATCACTGAAGTCTAATGGAGTGAAAAATCCAAGTGAGTCACTAAGGGGCCTATTATGATGGCGGGCGGATCGCCCGCCATCTGTACCTGATTAACCCCCCGCCATATTAGTATGGCGGGGGGTACCGCGGCGGACAGAAAGACCGTCCGCCGCTTTTCCGCCGGCAGGCAATCGTTACGATTGCCTGCCGTGCGGATCTGGGGCATAATATGGTGGCGGTGCCGAGCATCTATATTATGATGTGCAAATTTAAAGGCCTTACCACGGCGGCGATGCCGCCATGGAAAGGCCGGTGGAAATTGCTTTGGGGGCCCGTTACGGGCCCCCGGGGGGTGGGGGGCTGCACTTGGGGGGTACCTATGGTACCCCCCTACATTGCCATACACAAGGTGGCAGGCACCGCGCGGTGCCTGTCACGTTGTGCATGGCAATGCAAACCATGCACTTTTAACATTGCGGACGGAGCTGCACACAGCCATCGTAATGGGGCCCTAAGTTTAGAAAATGAGCCACGCCTATTCAGCAAGAAAGTAGCAAGGGTGCATTGTGCAGCAGGTGGCTCATTTTGGAGTACATTGTAAAAATATATTATTATAGCATGGTGTGGTATCTCACTGTCATTTACAGACAACACATTCTCCATTGAAATAACCACTTAATTTGTACAGACCTATTTTACTGATAAAACTATATAGTGCACAAATGATAATGCGTGGGAAATGGATTTCAGCAAATATTTGTCATTTGCTCATGAACAAGAAAAGTGTCTTGATTATGGGCCATATGTATCAAGCTAAATTGCGATCGCAAACGCTGAAATTCGCAGAATTTCAGCGTTTGCGATCACAATTTAGCTGTGTGCAATGTATGAAAGGAAAACCCACTCGCAAAATAGGGAATCGCAAAATTTGTGATTCCCTATTTGACTAATGCATTTAAGGAATCGCAAATTGCAATTCCTTAAATGCAATGTAGGAAGCACCCAAGTTGTGCGATTTTGGCTTAAGGAACCGCAAATTACCACCAACTTCAGGTTGGTGGTAATTTGCGATCTCTTTGAAAAATTCACTTTTTTGCATTTTTCAAAGTGCCATGTGGGGCACATACATGCCCTTAGGGCATGTATGTGCGCCACATCTGCACCCATGCTTATTTGAGGGGTGCAACAGGGTGTCCTTTTGACACCCTTGCATCCTTGAAATTGCATTCGCAATTTGCGAGTACCTAATGGGTACTCGCAAATTGTGAATGTCTCCCCATTCATTCCTATGGGCCTCTAGGCCCATAGGAATGAATGGGGAGGTATTCCTTAATTGCGAATCGCAATTTGCGATTCGCAATTAAGGAATATGTAGGACTCGCAAAAGTTTTTGCAAATCCTACATACATCGCGTTTTGCGATTCTCAAATAGCGATTCGCAAAAAATCGCTATTTGAGAATCGCAAAACAACATTTTGATACATATGGCCCTATGTTTCCATCACAATCACACTTCGGGAGTACAAAAAAATAACTTCTTTTGTTCTGTCGTAACTACAGATATATTCTGAGATATTTTTACACTTCATTTATATGTATTTAAATGTTTCTTGTGTTTGAAAATAAATGACAATCTACAGCCTTTCCTTTCACACCAGCACGATTGTCACCTAGTTCATTTTATAAAATCCCCTCACTTTGCAGTCGAAGAAATAAAAGTAAACCCCAATCAAGTAAAATTTGTGTCCCCCCCTCCTGGGAGATTGTTGGCAGGGTATGCCTGCACTCTCCTGATCAGGGAACTACAGTGTCCTGGGAGAGGAGTCCTTGGGACCCTGCAACGGTATCGGATCCTGGGGGACGATGCACGGCAGGTGAGGGGGAGCCCAATGCCCCCTCCCCCCCAAAAAAACCTCAATGGCCATGCGGGTGGGGTGCCAGGGGCTTCGAAGGGGCCGGGAGGGGGGCAGCATGCCCCCCCTTAAAAAATACGATTAGGGCCTGGGGAAGGGGTCCCTGAGGTCTAAAAAGGCTCACAGAGGGGGAAGAGGCTCGGGAGGTGGACCCCATGCTTCCTCTCCTAAAAGTCTAATACGCTGACCTCCTGGTGCCGGCCCAGCCCCAGGAGCTGAAGTTCAAAATGGGCAGGACCCTGCCATTTTTTTCGGATCTGGGGATTCTCTGCAGAATTGCAGCGCTGAGAAACAAAATCACGTTTTTGGCACCTCTGGTCTCCCTTCCAGGCCTAGGGGGACAAGGTATCACTACCCTGCCTTCCCTATATATTTTGTTTGTCATTGTTGACAGGACTGAGTCCTCGAGTCCTAAAATGACTACCACCACACCTTTGTTGATGTTGTGACAGCCAATCAGGTAAAATCTTTTAATCTGTTAGATACATGGATACTCCTTGGTGTGATATATACAATTATTTTAGACCTTAATTTCTTCAAAGCTACTGAATAGATTTACACCAAATCACAACAAGCATTGGCAAAGCCAGTAGGTCTCACCTTTGCCAGCACTATTGGCTTTGTCAATGTATTTTAGCCATGTTCTACAATAGTGCGGTTACTGTGAAAAATGGCTAAAAATTTGAAAAATATGCACGATGATGCAACTATCACTGGCCGCATCATAATCACAAACGAGAGGAGGAAGAGGAAGAGGAGGCAAGCAACAATGACGGAAGTGGGTAGGGGTGGCAAACAACAGTGATGGGAGATGGGTAGGGCGAAGAGGCAAGCAACAACTATGGGCGGGGTGCAAACAACAATGACGGGAGGGCAAGCAACAACGAAGGGATGTGGATGGGTGCAAGTAACAATGGACAAGCAACGATGACGAGAAAGCAAGAAAAACAAGCATTTGCAATGCAATAGGTCTCGCATTTACGCGAGTTTAAGCTATTGGCATTGTAAATGACAATGCCTTTTATTTATGTTTTAAAAATGAAAACAAAAATAAAAGGCATTGTTATTTGTAATGTCAATAGCTGAAACTCGCGTAAATGCGAGACCTATTGCATTGCAAATGCTTGTTAGATTAGTGAGTAGAAACACTCCCTTTCGGCCCGTGCATCAAATTAATTAAATAAACAAGCGCTGCCGCTAAAGTGAAAGCGGACCGTGCTGCAAATAAAAAAAAAATAGTGTTTACCGACTTATGAAGGAGACCGTGTAACTCCACAAGTAAAAGATCCAGTCCTCATGGGAGGTAACAAATGGCGACAGGGCGGTAACAAGGAGGGACTAACAAGCCTCATTATCAATCGGAAGCCAGCATTTACCAAGGACAATGACACCAGCCAATCAAAAATATGGTTGGAGAGAAGGCGAGGCTTCCACAGCATACTTGACTACTGCATGCCTCGCAGAGTGAGCAGTGCATGCGCGCTGCCGCTAGGCTCGACCTAAAAAGAGTACCTGAATCCAAGCACGAGCAGCGGAAGGACACCCTCCAATGCTCCATCGAAGGCACAAACACACAAAAAGAAATTGACAATGGAAATGAGAGTGACGACGAAGACAACTAATGGTAAGTCATGGGCCGACTCTAAGTTCCTTTTAAGTCTAAGTTAACAAAAGCTCTCACAAGTGACAGCACATGCACTGTCTCAGACGTTTTGTCTCTAAAACCAAAAGTGGATGTAATTCCCCAAATACCCTGCCTTTTCGACACTGTGAGCCATTCTATAAGTAGACATCACCCACTGTTACGTGCTGAAGTCTGTCAAGTAAAACACCATCCACTGAAGTGCAATCATGGTCCTTGCCAAGTGAATCTATTTTGTATTTTTCTCCCTCACCCCAGAATTATAGTGTACCTCACAAGAAGTTAACCTGAGAAAACTTTTAGAATGAAACATTTGTTGATAAGAAGCAAAAACTGACCTGTAAAAAGTGCATTTAAGTACATGGCACTGTGTCAAAAGTAAATCTTGCAAATAAATGCATCTGTAAAAATAAACAAGCATTGGAAAATCCAATAGGTCTGTCTTTAACAAGCTGATGCGATAGTTACATTTTTTTTAATTCTGGTGTTAGCCAAGACATTTTGATTTTGGTAAAAATGATGTATAATGTTTACATATGGGGGCTTTTAACGAGCTCTCCTCATCCACTGATCTGTTGTATCATGAACAAACTTCTTCTGCCCACTCTAGCATACAGATACAAAGATACTAAAACTCGAAGTCTGAATTTAATACAGATTCATAAAGTTAATAAAATGTCTTTATTAGCCTGTGGTCAAATAATGTAAATATTTTAATAAATTATTATTAGCAGTCAAACACTTTATTAACAGTCACCAGGGCCATAAAAGCAAATACATAAAATACATCATTATAAAGCAACCGTATGCTCAACATTACATGGTTAGAACAGCAGAGATAAAAACAAATATAAAAACCACGATATGACTCTGCCCAAGACAGTATACAGAGAACTATTCACATGCCTCCCCATTCAGTATAAAGTGCCTATCCAATAGAGTATCACCAGTCTACCATATTAATAAAGTGCAAGTGCGGTAAAAAAAAGTCTACATTAAAACAAAATAAAAACCATGGGACCAGAAAATATAAAATCGCAGCACTTTGCAAAAAATCAAGAAACGTACGGCATGCTAAATCAGTTATGCTGGCCTTGTCCAAATCTTCCAGCCCAAGATGGTAAAGGGCTGCAGGTTCATTTAATGCAATGTGGCCAGAACACACATTTGCTAAAGCGGGAGACCCTGGTATTTCCTTGTCACTCCCACTGCTAGTAAGAATCTGTGAAAGCAGACAACTGTTAGCCTATTATATTATTATTATTGATTATAAACCTAAATATAATATTCCTTTTGTTCGATACTTCCTTAAGAAGTACTTTTTGGGCACCTTGCTGAACAGCAGGAGATTTGGGCAGGGAGAAGTGAGTTCTAGTTTTCCAGGGACTTCAGGTGAAAGACTGATTGTCATTTTTTAAAGTCTGCCGCTAGCCAAGACCTTTTTGGTTTAGTTAAGATTATGTATATAATATACCTACTTATAGGGGCTTTCAGACATCCCTCTTCATCCACTGGTCTGTTATTGTGTCACTCACATTGTTCTTCCACCCACTACAGCTTACATCACGGTGCTAGGTTTAGCCCACTTCAGCAATTGGCTAACTTCACAGCATGTGATGGCACTCTGTTCGTTCACAACGAGCACATCCACACACAAAGGGGCTCATTACGATGTCGGGTGGAAAGACTCCTCCCGACAGTCGGAATCCTCCCAACCGCGTCGGAGCCCTTCTGACCAACTCAGTCGGTTTACATTCCGACCGCCCGATTACCATGTTTGCGGTCGGAACGTAAACCGCCCGGTCATTCCGACTCAGTTCCGACCGACTCACGGAGTATTCCTGTCGGTCGGAACGCACCGTAACCTCCTATGGACGGCGTTTCCGCTGTCGTGATTACGATGTTGGTTTCCAACAGCCTTTCTGCGCTGGCCTTTCCGACATGGAAAGGCTGTCGGAAAGTGACTTTAGGGGACCCAGGCAGGGCCCCCTAGCCCCCGCGGCCTATGCTTGGTGGCTGAAGGGGGTAGCTTAGGTACCCCCTGTAAAAAAACTGCACTGTGTGGCAGGCACCATGGGGTGCCTGTGACAAGGAGCAGGGTTTTACACACACACCCCATTTCCCCACAGGCCGGTTCTCGGGCGTAACACGAGCTCTCATAGGAAACAATGGGAATCCGACCTAACAGTGTTCGGTCGCATCGTAATCCGGCGGTCGGAACCGCCGACTGCAAGTTGGGCGGTCTCAAATCCAAGACGCTGTCGGGCGGAGGCTTTCCGCCCGTCATCGTAATGAGCCCCAAAGTAGTTCCCTTAAGTGCCAGAAACTAATATAACAAAGAATGATTTTGGAGACAAAATAAACATATTATTTTTTTATGCTGCTTGGGGCCCCACTGTACCCCCAAAAATAAGGTTTTACAAAAACCATGGCAAAACAAAGCAAGCATTGACAAAGCCAAAAGGCTGGCAATCAAGGGAAGACTTATTGGCTAGGCCAGTCCTTGTGTTTTTTCGCAGGCTTATTCCACAAAAAGAAAAAGAAAAAAAGCCATACTGCCTCCTACAGATGACGTCGGTATGCTTGCAATAATCTTTTTTAAAAAACTGTTAAACATCACTCATAATTTTTTAGATCAGCATGGGTGCTTCCTGGCAGGTATGTGTACTCAGAACAGGAGATAAAATTACTTAGAGTGGCTTTCAGCCAGCCCTTTTCATCCATTGGCGTGACTGGTGTGTTGTTGTACCATTCACAATTTTCTTTCTCCCACTACAGCATACAGCACAGGGTCAAAAAAAATCTGGCCCACACAAAACAATTTTTAGTTTCCAAAAGTTCACAATGCCATGGGGGTCTCTTGCACTGAAGAGAGCTACTTTGTGAGCAGCAGGCAGCTGTGCTCCTTGTGAAAGGCGGAGTGCCATCACTCACAGTGAAGTTAGCCAGAGGCTGAAGCTGGCTGAGCACTGCCCCATGTTGTAAGGTGTAGAGGGCGGAAAAATATGAATGACGACACAACAACAGACCAAAGGATAAAAAGGGCTAGCAGAAATCCCCTATAAGTAATTTTATTATACACGAAATTTTAGTCAAATGAAAATGGAAAAAAGAAAGGAGGTTGCTGAGCTCAACACTTGGACACAATCACGAGGAGGTGTGCACCGCATGGGAATAATATTTCACAGCTCAACAGGTAAATACAGTGTAAAAGAATTAGAACGGCTAAAGATCAAACAGTAGCCAGAGATCCGCGCTGCCCTAAAGCTATCCCGTCCAACACCACAAAGAGCTACACATGACTTTTGCCGCTCGTGACTAACAGTAGGTTTCTCTGCACAGTGGTGTATTAGGTAAGGCTCCCTAAGACTCTACAAGCAAGCCCCTATGGCTCTTGCTTCCCCTCTGTTAAAGTTATGATGCTGTAGGGTGTGGGGCAGGAGGGGGGCGTCGAGCACACACAAGGGAGATGGCTGATGCACAAGTTACTAACTTGTGTAACGATATATCTGTAAGAGACAGTAGTTAGAGACAGATTCCTTACCTTAGAATATCCCCAGGCGTCAGGCTGGATCCGGAAAGTTTTGCGTAGCAGTACCCCTGCGCGTCGGTAGGCGGCGTCGTGCGGCTCCGCGTCCGTCGTCGGCGTCGTGATCGCCGGGATGACGTCGCGGGCAGTACTTAGACGCCGCCCATGCGCGCTGGCGTCAGTTCTGTACACGACTTTCCGCGCAAGAAACGCAGAGCCATGCAAGAAACTGACACTGGTGTCTGAAAGCTAGGACCCTGAAAGGGATGACCTTAACCCTAGAAATCAGTTCGCAGAACGGGGAGGATGGGTGGGGCGGTAAGGAATCTGTCACTAACTACTGTCTCTTACAGATATATTGTTACACAAGTTAGTAACTTGTGCATCTGAAAGAGACACATTAGTGACAGATTCCTTACCTTAGAATAGATACCCCAGCAATACCAACCCCGGTGGTGGGTCTGGGAACAAAGATCAGACGAGGAAGTCTCGGAGAACAGAACGGCCAAAAATGCCGTCTCTCCGGACTTGGCTGTCAAGGCAGTAATGCTTGGTAAACGTGTGCAGCGAGGCCCACGTAGCTGCCTGACAAATGTTGCCCTGGTGGAATGGGCACGTAGCACAACAGGGGGCTCCTTCTTAGCCAAAGAATAGCAGGCTTTGATACACAAGACAACCCAGCGGGAGATGGTCCGCTTGTGTACCGCCCGACCTCGTCCACCCGGAACTGTTGTGTGCGGTTCAGATAGAAAGAAATCGCACGTTTTGGGTCCAGACGGTGGAGCCTCTCTTCCTCTCTGGAAGGATGCGGAGGCGGAAAGAAGGTGGGCAAAGTGATGGTCTGCCCAATGTGGAAGGCAGTAACCACCTTTGGCAAGAAGGACGGACGTGTCCTAAGAACAACCTTGTCTGGATGGACAGACAGAAAGGGGGGCTTGCAAGAAAGAGCCTGGAGCTCACTCACCCGCCGAGCGGAGGTGATAGCCACCAGAAAGGCTGTCTTCAGAGTGAGAAGACGAAGAGGACAGCTATGGACAGACTCAAAGGAAGCGCACATTAAAAAGGTAAGAACCAAGTTCAAGTCCCACTGAGGCATCACAAATGGAACAGGAGGGAAAAGGTGTGTAATGCCTTTAAGAAACCTGTTAACAACAGGGGACTTGAAAAGGGAGGGCTGATCAGGAAGCCTGAGGAAGGCCGAGATTGCACAAAGGTAGCCCTTGATGGTACCCAGGGCAGAACCCTGTTGGGCCAGAGAAAGAAGGAACAGTAGAACCTCAGAAAGAGGGGCAGAAAGGGGATTCACAGCCTTTGCTGTGCACCATGCCACAAACTTGTTCCACCTGCAGGCGTATACCACCTTAGTGGAGGGACGCCTGGCTGCCAGAATCACATCACAAACTTCGGGAGGCAAGTCGAAAGGAATCAACTGCCGCCGCTCAATCTCCATACAAGGAGGTGGAGACTGGACAGGTTCGGGTGGAGGACCGTCCCCTGCTGCTGCGACAGAAGATCCTCCCGAAGAGGCAGACGGATCGGGGGATCGATGCTCATACTGAGTAGCTCGGGATACCAAACTCTTCGAGCCCAGTCCGGAGCCACAAGAATGACTTGGGCCCGGTCGCGCCGAATCTTCTTCAACACTCTGGGTAGAAGTGGTATAGGCGGAAAGGCGTACAACAGACCGCAACTCCACTCGCGACGAAAAGCGTCGCCGAGCGAGTGCCGCCTTGGAAATTCCAACGCGCAGAATTGCTGACATTGTGCGTTCTCTTCGGTGGCGAATAGATCTAACCAAGGCTCTCCCCACTGTAGAAAGAGTCCTTGCGCCACCTCCGAGTGAAGACGCCATTCGTGATCTATCATGCACCTACGGCTGAGTTCGTCCGCCCTGGCGTTCAGGGAACCTGCCAGGTGTTGAACCATCAGGAATATGCCCTGATGTTCCAGCCATGTCCAGAGACGCAGAGCGTCCTGACAAAGGGTCCACGACCCCACCCCGCCTTGTTTGTTGCAGTACCACATGGCGGTGGTGTTGTCTGTGAACACCTGCACTACCTTCCCCTTGACAGAGGGAAGGAATGCCTTCAGTGCAAGTCGGATCGCCCGGAGCTCCAGAATGTTGATATGGAGCCGGGACTCCGCCGGAGACCAGAGGCCTCTGATCTCCGCCTCTCCCATGTGACCGCCCCATCCCAGAAGGGACGCATCCATCACAACTGTGTGCTCTGGCTGGGGAAGGGAGAGGGATCTGCCCGTGACCCATTGCCGGTTCGAGAGCCACCACTGCAACTGTTGTGCAGTTCCCTCCGAGATCTGGACGTAATCGGACAGGTTCCCCTGATGCTGCGCCCACTGGAACTTCAGGTCCCACTGCAGAGCCCGCATATGCCATCTGGCATGATCGACCAGCAGGATGCAGGAGGCCATGAGGCCCAGCAGCCTCAGGGTCATCCGTACCGAAACCCAGGATAGAGGCTGAAAGATCGGAATCATAGCCTGAATATCCTGGACTCGCCGTTTGGGAGGATAGGCCCAAAACTGCGTTGTGTCCAGAACCGCTCCGATGAAAAGGAGCTGTGGAGAAGGAACCAGGTGCGACTTCGGCACATTGATGGAGAACCCCAGCGAGTGCAGGAGTCCGGCCGTAGTCTGGAGGTGGGAGACGACTGCCTGGGACGAGCCCGCCTTCAACAACCAGTCGTCGAGGTAGGGGAAGACTGGAACCCCTGACCGGCGCAGATGAGCTGCGACCACCGCCATCACTTTCGTGAACACCCGAGGGGCGCTGGTAAGGCCAAAGGGAAGCACGGTGAACTGAAAGTGCTCGAGGCCTACCGTGAACCGCAGGTAACGCCGGTGGCCCGGCAGGACGGGGATGTGAAAATATGCGTCCTGCAAGTCCAACGCTACCATCCAGTCTCCAGGGTCGAGGGCAGTCAAGATCTGAGCTAGGGTGAGCATCTTGAACTTCTCCTTCCGGAGGAAGCGATTGACGTTCCGGAGGTCCAAGATAGGACGCATGTCCTCCTTGTCCTTTTTGGGCACCAGAAAGTAGTGGGAATAACAACCACGCCCTACTTCTGGGATCGGAACGCGCTCGATGGCCCCCTTGGCCAAGAGGGCCGCAACTTCCTGTCGAAGAAGTGCCAAATGGTCCCCCGACATGCGGTGGTGCTGAGGTGGCATGGCTGGAGGGGCAGTCTCGAAGGGGAGGGAGTAGCCCCTTCGGACAATGTCCAAAACCCACCTGTCCGATGTGATGGTGCACCAGTGGGGAAGGTGATGGCGGACCCTACCCCCCACTGGCGTGCTGTGGACCGGAAAGGACGGACTAGGAGGGTTTGGAGGCCGCGGACGGGGCGGAGGTGGTGGCCTGACCCGCTCGCTGGTTACCCGACCCGCCTCGGCGGGAGCCACGTCCTCGGCCGCACGAAGGCGTTTGCTGCGCGGGCCGGTGGCTGGGCAGTGGACGTGACTGGGTGCCCCTTCCGTGGCCACGAAAGGGGCGAAAAGCAGACTGCTGCGGAGGGCGCAAGGCGGAGAGGCCCAAGGACTTGGCCGTAGCCCGCGAGTCCTTAAAGCGCTACAGCGCGCTGTCTGCCTTATTGCCAAAAAGGCGGATACCATCAAAGGGCATGTCCATAAGGGTGTTTTGGACATCGCCCGAGAAACCAGTGGTCCTCAGCCAGGCGTGACGGCGAAGCACCACTGTCGTAGCAAGCGATCTGCCTAGCGAGTCAGCGGTGTCTAGGCCACATCTGATGGTGAACTTCGCTGCGTCTCTCCCTTCCGCAACAGCACGGGAGAGAAGTGCCTGGACCTCCTCAGGACACTTGGGCAGCACTTGCGCCACCGAATCCCACAGAGAGTGGGAGTAGCGGCCCAAAAGGCAAGCGGTGTTCACGGACCGCAAGCCAGCACTGGAGGAAGAAAAAACCTTCTTCCCAAATTGGTCCAGTTTTTTGGATTCCCTATCCGGTGGAGCGGTAGGGAAGGCGCTCTGGGAGGCAGAGGCTTGGACAACCAAGCTCTTGGGGGTGGGGTGTTGGGAGAGAAACAGAGGGTCGCCCGGGGCCGGGCGATGGCGTCGGGCTACGTTCCTGTCCACAGGAGCCCCTGTGGTGGGCCTGGACCAGGTGCCCAAAAGAACGTCCGAAAGTGCGTCGTTGAACGGCAGCAGTGGCTCCGAAGAGGTAGCCGCCGGCTGAAGCACTTCCGTCAGGAGGTTAGTCCTGACAGCCACCGTAGGGAGCTCGAGGCGCAAGGCCTCAGCCGCCCTACGCAACACCGTTGCATAACTTGCTCCCTCCTCCGTAGCCACGGAAGGAGGAGACAGCATGCCAAGGTCAGGAGAGGTGTCCAGACCACTGGCATCCCCCAGTTCCTCAGCCCAGTCCTGATAAGGCTCACATTGAGCTGTGAGAGGGTCTTCCGACCCCTCCCAGTCCTCCTCGTCCTCCAAAACAGGTGAAAAGTAAGGAGGAGGGACACAAGGAACAAAAGGTTCCATCGGCGTCGGAATCGGCGTCGAGCGACGTCGATCCGGCTCCTTGTCCGGTGCTGGGGAGAACCTGGGGACGGCGCCGTGAACGGTACCGGTGAGGTCGGCGCTGGTGGAGGTGTCGTTAGGTCAACCGGCGTCGACCGGGATCCACGCCTGGATCCGAGGGGGCCCTGTGGCGCCGGGGCCGGAGCCGCCGGAGACACCGGGGCCGGAGCCGCCGGTGGTGCCGAGGGAGGACTCCCACTGGGGCCCGCGGGGCCCGAAGGCGCACCGGGGGAACCCTTAGGCCCGAAGAGGTGGGCCATGGCCGACAGAAACTCCTGTATCTCGGCCGGAGTCGACGTCGGACCCGGAGCAGGCGGGTAGGCCGGCGTCGGCTGCGCGGGCACCCCCGGAGCCGCGGGGGCGGCACCGTCTGGACCCTCGCCCGGGTCGCAAGACCGGCGAGGGGAGGTCTTAGAGCAACGCTTCTTAGACCTCTTGTGCTTCGTCTTACCAGAGGACGAAGACTTTGACCCCGACGAATGATGACGGCTCCGCGACCGGCCCCTCGACCTCTCACGGGACCGGGACCTCGAACTGCGCGGAGCCGAGTGCCGGGCCTCGAGGAGCTTTCGAGACCGCTCTCGCAAAGCCTTCGGAGCGAGGGACCGACACTCGGGGCACGACTGGGGGTCGTGGCCGCGCCCCAGGCAGAAGAGACACTCACGGTGCGGATCCGTAATCGACATCATGCGATTACAGACCTCGCATGGCTTGAAGCCGGGCATCCCTACTGACACCTTTGGAGTCAAAACGACTCGAAAAACTTGGACAAAAAGTCTAAAAAATATTCAGTCAAAAAATGACTGGGGCACTGCTCAATCCGGATCTGCGCTTACTGGCGCGGAAAAAGAAAGAACTGACGCCAGCGCGCATGGGCGGCGTCTAAGTACTGGCCGCGACGTCATCCCGGCGATCACGACGCCGACGACGGACTCGGAGCCGCACGACGCCGCCTACCGACGCACAGGGGTACTGCTACGCAAAACTTTCCGGATCCAGCCTGACGCCTGGGGATATTCTAAGGTAAGGAATCTGTCACTAACGTGTCTCTTTCAGATACAATAACCAGCTGCTGCAACAAGTACAAGGGAAGGGGGTATGCCAGGCTACAGTGCAAGATGAAGTGAACCCCTCATGGCAGCCATTACTCCTGGCTACTTTTGTGCAAGGGGAAGTGAACCCCCCGTGGCAGCCATTACTCATGGCTGCTTTTGTTTCACTCCTTATGAAACACTGCCTTCTGCAGACTGTGGCACTTAATGCAGAGCAAATCACTGCATGTGGACCTACAGGCCTGTTCAACAATGTGACGCATGTTCAGACCCAGTATACTGCCGAAAGACGTAGACTACCCCACAAACATATAGAGCAAGAACTGGAGCGAAATAGAAGCGATGGCACAAAACCTGAACCATCGCACAAGCAATGCACGTGAATGTATACTTTGAAGCACATCACTTAAGATTTCTCAAACCATTCATTAGTGTGACTGACCCGACTTCCTATAGTAGCCCATGTTCATCTATGTTGTGACCCCGCTGTTTCTAACGTCCACATTACTAAGCTAGTTATGCTTATGGTTGATTGAATTGACTCCACTAAGTGACACTATCACACCCATCTACATGTCCCACTGGGGTTCTCGTTCATGCGAGGGAGTAGTAGCCAGAGAATTAAAATAACACCCACTTTGAGACATACCTCCAGTCACCCTGAGCCTGCAAAGCCAGTGAACCCGACCCTCCTTAGAAGAGTTTCGTTCACACTTTCTTCCTCCTTTCAACCACCTTATCTATCCATCCTCTCATCTTTCCATCTATTGATTCATCAACCTGCTCTTCCTTCAGTGATCCCCCACACACACACCACCCTCCCACTCACCTGCTGCAAGCGCTGCATTTTGTTTCTCTTTTGTGATGTCTTATTTGGAAAGTTGTGCAACTCTTCCACCCATTTTTCCACAGTTACAGTTAGCATATATATGACCATCATTCTCTGGGGTTTGTATAGAGGCCAAAATTGGAGGTGCATGTAGTCTGAACAACTTTAGGACTCACTGACAGGCACTGTGAGAAACTGGCACTGCACCCTGCCTTAGCTACAGAGCTCTCAATCACGTCCCATCATAATCACACACCCACAGTTTCTACTTAATAAGACACATGGATGCAGCTCAGTTCACAACATGCACTGCACAAGAGTCATATATTGCATAAAAACCGGCAAATACACAACATTTGTAAAACCTCATCCTCTCAGGTAATGCACAATGAAATAATACATGAAGCATCCATGCATCTCAGTGTATTTTGTTTTAAATGGGCTGGTAATGGAGTGACTATTGATGTAAGAATGTGTGTGGTGTGTATTTCCAAAACACGCAGATTTACTATTGTATGTACTGTACATTGATTATTATTAGTGCTACATTTATAAAAATCAAACTGTGCTTGTGAATGAAACAAATGGAAAACTTTATTTTAGGTTGAATGGAAGCCTGCATGAACCAAGAAGAGGTAGGCAAAGGTTTCACAGCTGCTTAGACAGTGGTGCTGCAGGTACCCATAATAATGTTATTGTTATCTGTGCAAGGAGAGAGGAGTTGGCCTAACGGCTAAGGCGGTGGACCTCGAATATGGGGAACTGGGTTCGAGTCTCGGCAATGACGCTGAACATCCTGTGATTCTGGGCAAATCACTTAATCTCCCCGTGCCTAACAAAAAATGAATGTGTCCTCATGTAATGCAACTGGTGCTCGTGTAAAGCGCTCTGATACCCGATACCTTTGGGTCAAGTTTGCGCTATATAAAAATCTGTTTAAAAAAAGGTCCTGAGCAAATCCACTTTCCTGTCAAAAAATACAGGGGCATATTAGCAAGACAGGCGATAAAATCATTGCCGTTTTAGCGGCAGGAAACTGCCGCTAAAACGGCGATAATGGGCTTGCTAATATGCGTTATAGAATTCCAATAGAAGCCCAGGTTAGATGTCCTGCACATCTAACCTGGGCTTCTATTGAATTCTATAACGCATATTAGCAAGCCCATTATCGCCGTTTTAGCGGCAGTTTCCTGCCGCTAAAACGGCGATGATTTTATCGCCGGTCTTGCTAATATGCCCCACAATCCTCCATAATTACTAGCAGTGGCACGTTGCTCAGGTTTATGCATATTTCAGAAAAAACAGTACTAGCCAGTAGCATAGGAATGATGCCATGGGCTCTGGAGCAAGCAAGGAAAATGGCCCCTTTGGCTGCTGTTGGAATAGGAAAAAACGGAAATTTACATTGTTTAATGGCCCCTGGGGCCATTGCACCTGCTGCACCAAAGAAGCTACTCCCCAGGTAATAAAATCAGCTCATGCCAACTACATGGAAACAGTGAGCTGGTGCCTCTAAAGAAAGTGTTACAATTAGTGTTGTGCAGATGCGTAGCTTCCATTGATGCAGCAGGCGCAGCGACGCCAGGGTCCAGAGCTAGAGGGGCCCTCTGAAAGCTGATTATTGCTGTATTTCAAAGTTCAAACACCCATTTAGTGGCTGATTTGTACAAAGTGAAAGCAGAAAATCTGGGACTAATCCCGGTTTTCCCGCATAACCAAATTGCGTGACTTTAGGCAAATATTTTATTTCAGCAATATGCCATTTTCATCCTTATCGTATTTGAAAGCACCTTCAAATAGGCGAGTTCAGCATAAGAGGCATACAAACATATTGTGTTTGATTTAATAGACTATAATGTTGCTTGCTCTATAAGAATGTGGGCCACATACAGGATGCACATGACAACTTACTTGCCTCAGTTCACAAACAGCATTGTTATGGGGACAGGGGGGAGGTATGGTTCTAAGACCATGTCTACAAACTTACTTTTAATCATCAGTGCCTCTCAGTGCAGTGATATAATGTGATGTATTAATGCCTAAGCTTCCACGTATTAAAGAAAGGAACATTTTTGTATTTTGAAGAGACTTTATCATATTTTAGGTGATGTTTGCTGCATGTTTTAGATGACAAGCAGGGCTCAGTTAGTCGGCCAGGCCTGTCTACTGATGCACTAAGAATTATCAGGCTGATCTTTATCCACGAGTGGAATGGTTGGCACAAGAATAGCAGAAGCCCTCCCTGCCGAAGCATCAGCTGTCCGTTCGTAAACACGAACAATGCCCAGAGCACTTTAAGCAAAAGATTATTACCAGGCCTTCGAGTCATGCCCTTGGAGGCCGAAGAATGCCAATTAGTGCATGGCTGTAAAAAAACACATTAATCACAGACGCCACTTCTGCCTGCATATCCCTGTAGCCGCTGCCCATATCACTGAAACGAATGCAGCAAGTGGCATGTGCGGGAGCCACTTGCTATGCTCCTTGTGACCCTCTGCAGCCCCCGCACTGCCTATTCCACAGTGAACTGCTCCTCCATATTAGACTGCCTCCGCTTCTTCCTGTGGTTCTCCAACATGCAAGTGACCGTTTTTAGATTTTGTCTAAACAGCGCGTGCGCTGTCTCTGCAAGACATGTTGATTACCCACAGTGGACTTACACCCCACCCACAGATTGCCATTTGTTAGCTTCAATGTCGCTTTCATTTTCTTTGTCCCCATTTGTCACGACATGCGAGCGTCTGTCTTCTTCTTGTGTTTGGTCCTGCCCTGGAGCAATGACCAAGTACTTGTGTCCATCCACTGCTCCCATTTTTGGAGCTACTTTTTATTATGTGTTCAAGTACTCCATATGAGTGCTTGTGTGTTCAGTCTGTCTCCCAAATCCCCATTCATGTAGCTTCTTTTCCCTCCTAGCCCCAAAACCCTGTACTCAACACCACTGCACTTTACTCTGCACCACTCTGCTCTAAGCCACTGCACTCTACTGTGCACCACTCTACTCTATGCCACTGCACTCCGCTCTGCACCACTCTAGGCCACTGCACTCTACTTTGCACCACTGCACTCTATGGCACGGCACTCTACGGTACTGTACTGTATTCCTCTGTACTCTACGACACTGCACTCTATTTGATGCCACTGCACTCTATTCTGCACCAATCTACACCACTGCACTTTATGCCACTGCACTCTATTCTACGCCACTGCACTACACACCAGTGCAATCTACTCTGCACCACTCTACGCCATTGCACTTTATGCCACTCTACTCTACACCACTGCACTCTATGCCACTCTGCTCTTTTTTGCACCACTCCATGCCACTGCACTTTATGCACTACACACTATTCTATGCCACTGCACTGCACTCCACTGCAATCTACTCTGTACCACTCTACGCCACTACAGTCTAAGCCAATGCACTCTACTCTGCAACACTCTATGCCATTGCACTTTACGCCACTCTACTCTATGCCACTGCACTCTATGCCACTCTGCTCTTCCCTGCACCACTCTACGCTACTGCACTCCACGCCACTGCACTCCATGCCACTCAGCTCTTCTCTGCATCACTCTACGCCACTCTACTCTACGCCACTCTACTCTATGCCACTGCACTATATGCCACTGCACTTTATGCCACTGCACTCTATTCCACTCTGCTCTCCTCTGCACCACTCTATGCCACTCTACTCTATGCCACTGCACTCTTTGGCTCTTCTCTGCACCACTCTACACCACTGCACTCTACGCCACTGCACTCTATGCCTCTGCACCACTCTACTCTGCACCTCTCTACTCTGCACTACTGCACTCTATGCCACTCTACTCTGCACCACTCTACTTTACGTCATTGCACTCTATAACACTCTACTCTGTACTACTGTACTCTATGCCACTCTAGTCTGTGCCACTAAACTCTACTCTGCACCACCCTACACTGTACCACTGTACTCTATACCACTGTACTCTATACCACTACACTGTATACGACTCTACTACCCTACTGTACTCTATGCCACTCTACTCTACACTACTCTACTCTAGTGCACTATACCCTACTTTACTCTGCACCACTGCACTCTACACAACTGCACCCTATGCCACTTCACTCTATACCACTCTATGCCACTCTATGCCACTCCATTCTATTCCACTCTATGCCACTCTGTGCCACTCGACACAACTCTATGTCACTCAACACCACTCTATGCCATGCCACTCCACACAGTGCCACTCTACGCCCCTCTACTGCACTCTAAGCCAGTCCACACCACGCCACTCCATTCCATTGTAGTCTACCCCACTCCACTCTACACAAATCCACTCTACGCCACTACACTCTACACCACTCTACTTTACGCCAGTCCACTCTAATCTACGCCACACCACTCTACTCTATGCTACTACAATCTATGACATTTGCCTTTACACCAAAAAACTCTAATCCTCTCCACCCCAATCCTCTACTCCACTCCCTACTGCTGTACAACATGGAGAAAAGATATTGGCAAAGCCAATAGCTCTTGCGTAGCGAAACCTATTGACTTTGCCAATGCTTGTTTTACGTGCCGCTCGCATTTGTAAAAACAGAAGAAAAGGGTCTCTTGCGAGATTTGTGAAGTGTGCATTCTTGACAATCTAGATAGCACGCTCGGAAAAGTTAGGATGCACGCACCTTACATGGAACACTGGTTCTGACAGATATATGTAAAAAAACAAGAGTTAAAGTGTGGTTATAGTTAGGTGTTGAAATGGGATAAGAACAAACGTTTAAAAACTAAAAAAAACACAAAAAGTCGCCAGTTACGAGTTTAGTGAATTGAGTATGCCTTGATCCCTGTCATGAACTGCTTATGAGCACACATCTAACATCACTCATGACACGTTAAATTACACAATTGATGACATCTGACCACATCTCAGATGCATTTCTGAACACAGACTGAATACCATTTATTACTGCCACTAGAACAGTAAGAAAAAAGCTGTACTTTAAATACATGATTGGCATGTGGGAGACATGATTGCAGATTGAGCTGCAGCGTGCCAAAGAAAACTGGCCATGTGACATTTTGGCATTAAAGAAGCAATTTGTCCATCAGACAGCCTGTCTTCCTATGGATTGCTTACAATGTTTTTATTTTGGGTTAAGTTACCATTTCAGCCAGCTGTCTGATCTGACAAAATGTGACAGGCCTGACCCATATTACCTCAAAAAGGTTACCGGGTCACTTACCTTTGAAACTCGTTCTTTAGCATTCAGAGACAGCAAAAATCCAAGCACGCTGCACAAAAATCTAAAATCCAGGTTTCTAAAGGAAGTGAATAACCCAGGAAATATTGCAAGGCCCATGACACTTGTCCACGTCTGTTAGGCCATTCACCTAGTTTCATAGGCCACGCCTCTTAGAAAGATGTCCTTGTTATGTACACTTCTGAGACCATGCCTGACACTGAGCCCGAAACCCAAAATAAATATTGCATCATGACACTTAAGGGCGCCTCCTTATTATTCATCTCAATCGAAGCAATACCCGAAATACCCGAAGGGCCATATTTACAAGTTAAGTGGCAAAGCGTGTCGTTAAGCTAAGAAGGCTCATTATTCACCTCAATCGAAGCAATACCCGAAATAACCGAAGGGGCATATTTACAAGTTAAGAGGTGAAGTGTGTCGTTAAGCCAAGAAGGCTAATGACACGCACTGCACTTCAGAAATGCAGGACTGCACCATATTTACATGAATATGGTGCAGCCCTGCGTTGGCGCTAAATTTAGTTGCCTAGTGCCAACGCAGGCACCCTTGCACCATAGGTCGTCTGCATTGCAGGGGAAGACTGTTTATGTGCAGGAAGATGTCTACCGTTTTTGTAACTTCTGTGTGTGCTGCTCAATGCTGCACACATAGAAGTTGCAAAACGTAACTTTTTTAAATGATTGTTTATGTGCAGGAAGGGACACCTTACTGCACATAAACAATCATTGGCATTTTGCTATTTCCATGTGTGCTGCACAACGCAGCACACATGGAACAGCAAAAACCAGGAGAAAATAAACATTTCTCCTCGTTTTGCCAGGGTAAGACCGGGTTTTCCCTGGTCTTAATTTTGGCGCTGCCCCATATTTACGCCACCCTTGTAAATATGGGGCAGCGTCAAAATCAACGGGTGTTGCGGGGGAACGCCCACAGCAACACCCATTACCCTCCCCTTCCTCGCTAACTGTAGTGTGAAAGTGGGCCTTATTTACAAGGCAGGGTTAAGCCACGTTAAGTGGCTTAACGCTGCCTTGTAAATAAGGTGTAGGCCCTATCCCCACCACAATGTCCTGAAAAGTGATGTTCTGGTGGCGATAGGGGCTTGTAAATACGCCCCTAAGTTCTCACTGCTATGTCTCTAAGGATCGTCAAAATAGTTATTTGCCATTAGTGTTTCATTTGCAGTCAATGTAGGTGTAGACGTTTTACGAGCAGTGTGAAATTTCCGATAAATTATGCAAAAGCACTTCGTTGTTGCTGTTCCTATGTGTGCTGCACAATGCAGCACACATAGAAGTTACAAATCGCCATTATGGATTGTTTATGTGCAGGAAGGGACACCTTCCCGCACATGAACAATCATTCCCTGCAACACAGACACCCTTGCATATGGTGCAAGGGAGCCTGTGTTGGCGATAGGCAGCTAGATGTAGTGCCACCGCTAGGGGAAACGCAAGGATGCGCCGCATTCTTGTGAATACAGCGCATCCCTGCGTTTTTAAACTGACGGAGCGCGGCGTTAGCAATTTTGGAGCTACACCGCGCTCCGCCAGTTTATTGTAAATATGCCCCCCAGAGTATGATTCAGAGAGGTGTTGTGGGCGAAAAACTGCGACCTCAGTACAAACAATAATCGCACCCATTAACGCTACCGATCAAGCCAGTGCTTCAACTTTAAAAGAAAGGGTATTTTATTTTAGAAAAACAGCTAAACACTACACATGAACAGAAACAAACAGGGAGAAACAACAACCGATACAGGACTGCCTTTACACAATATTTAGGCTTCTAATTATAGACGTTGACAATGGCCTTTCACAAAAAATCAGTTACTGCCAATTGGCATTTACAAAGTAGTTTCACTATTTATAGACCACAGGCTCTTTATTGGCTGTGACAAAACGGTTTGATCGTGCGAGGGAATAATCCTTGGGGAGTGATCCATGCAGATGGAGCATCCAGACCCAATCCTAGGCTGCCGTCTGTGACCCCGGTCCTCAAGGCAGGCGGGGATTGGCAGGAGCCTTGCTAGAAGTAAAAGATGCTGCCAGTGCCTGTACGCTGGCATACGCGGTGAAAAAGGGGGCAATGTTGCCAAAGCCGTCGACTACGGTAACGATTTTTCAAGCTGGACCACTTTACATAGTCTCTTTCCAGTAGCTGTTACTATTTCTGAAGCAATTCAATGAGATTAAGGCACTTTAAAGCCGAAATATTTTTAAACGCCCATATCCCAGAGGGCACGGGCACGATGAACACTGCCTGATGCCAGTGTTTAATTTGTGAAAAAATAAGTGCCAGGGCTTTCGTCAGGAGGTCACTGCAGCTTGCACCACCCAGTGCCCCTGATATGCTGCCAATGATAGTAACAACACAACTACTAACCATCACACTCCTACAGGTGTAACAATTCAGACTATTCCAGGCCCCCAAAGTTCTAAGAATGGCTTGGTCAGCAGGTAACAGCCCTTTTTAATGTATATTCAATTAATAATAAACTGTTGTGGTCATCTCTAAATTAGCCAAACAGCACCACCTTATGGCAGACTGTCACAAGCGCCGGTGTTGACAATTAAGTGCCGGTGCCGAGCACCGTAAACCACTGGCTCAAATTAAGCACTGCTGATGCCCCACTCTTCTTGGGGCCCTATGTTGTAACTCACATGTCCACTGCCCAGGACAGCCAAAGGCTTCCCATGAAGCTGGGCATTAAATAAAAACATCTCTACAGCCCTTGGGCGGATATGAAAGCAGATTTGAGCGGATCAGTTTCTGTTAGTCTTGCCTGACCACCTACTCCAACCACTTCAAGCCAGAAAGGAGAACTGAGCTTTCACTATGTCCTTTTGGGGGTCACGAGGGGCACACTGAGGTGTCTCTCTGATTTGCAGGATAGGGCACAGCTGGCACCAGCAGAACCCAGGAAATGGTGAAGATGCAATAGCCCACTTAAAGGCTGCCACTGGAGCAGACGCTCGATGCAGGCATTGCTCTCCCTCTGAGAGCTGGGATTCTCCACTTCCTTGAGTATTTTAGAGCCTGCTCCCTACCATGGCTCATCCTGTGATATGTATATCTGTTAAGGCATGACTAGGGCTACTGGAATTATGCGGCAGGGGCGGGCCAAATTATGCGACAGGGCTGAGTAAGTTATGCAGCAAGAAAAGGCAAATTATGCAGCGTAACGCGGTGTTAGACCTGGCACCATTGGCGTGGGTCTCCCTTCCATTTTTCGCTGTTGTCTCCTCTGTTTTACTGGTGTTAGATGCTCTGGGCGCTGTGCCACTGCCATTCAGTGTCACAGCGCGAATGCTCCCTGTGTAAATATGTCTATGTGAATTGGTATACCCCTGATTGGCTTATTTGTTTACCTGTTAGTCCCTAGTAGTGTGGCCTATGTGTGCCCAGGGCTGGTAAACCAAATGCTGCTGGTGGGCCTGCAGCACTGATGTGTGCCACCCACAGAAGCAGCTCGTAAAGTGTGTCTCAGACCTGCCACTGCAGTGTCTATGTGCAGTCCAGAACTGCCATCTTGGCTGTGAAGTGCACTCACTTCCCAGCCCCTGAACCTTCCCTTAGCATCCTGTAAGTCACCCCTATGGTATGGTGCCTTGTATGTGTAAGGCAGGACATGCCTTGGTGTGTGTAGCATGTCCTGGTAGTGAATTATGCCCCATTTCGTTTTTCACTACTGTAAGGCTACCTGTTCCTCATAGGCTAGAATGGGCAGCTTGACTATTACATGCTATAGTCCTAACTGACCCCAGGAACATGGTAGAAAAACGAATTTAGTATGCCTGAGCTCAGAATATTAAAATACACCTTTTAGTGAAGTTTATTTTTATATTCTGTGTTTGAAAATACCACTTTTAGAAAGTAGGTATTTTCTTGCCTAAGCCTTCCAGTGTGCTCTGCCGTTATGTGTATTGGCTGTCTGGTTTTAGAGGGGCAGGACAGGCTGAGTCAGACCTGGGTGGAATAGAGAGATCTGCATTTAGAGTGTGGGGAGGGGTGGCTCTTTGATCTGAATAGGGCTGTGCCTGGCAAGGTGAATGCTGGCTCCACCTCCCACTGTGTGTCTGCTAGCAGACCCCCTCTTTCTGAAAGGAAGGATGCAGCCTGGTAAACAAAGTGCTCCAGGCCTGAGCAGAACTGGTTCTGGCTAGGTTCAGGGACTGGTAGCGTCAAGGATCAAAGGTTTTTGGGGTATAAATATCTGTGCTCAAACCCCCTACTTTTGTATTGCTTTTGGATCTGGAGAGGAAACTCTGTCCGTGCCACTGGAGGAATCTGCAGGAAGTGACTGTCCCTGTGCTGTGTGTTGTTTCTTGCACTGGCCTGCAGCAGTGACCACTGGACCTTGAAGAAGAGGAAAAGGAACTCTTGAGAGAACTTTTATTTTTGTACAGCAATCACCCAAGGGCTAGGAAAAGAGCTAGCCTCCTGCTGGAGTCTCAGGCACATCAGACTCCACCACCAACCTCCTGCTTCCTCCCTGCGAGGACTGCTATCTGCTGAGGAGGCTCCTGTGAGTTCCAGGGCCTCTAGTCTGCATCAGAGAAAAGAGGGTAAGAAATCGACGCTAACGCATCTTTGCGGGCCGCTGCAGTCGAGAGCGCTGGGAAAATCATCGCGCTACTGCCGCCGAGGGCCCGCAACCCGAAACCATCGCTGACGCCCCTTTGCGAGCCGCTGCAGCCGAGACGCGCTGGAAAGATCATCGCGCTGCTGTCGCCGCGCACTCGCAACTCTGAAAGAAATCATCGCTTCGAGACATCGCAGTGCGGACGCCGAGCGTTCGCCACTTTGATCGCATCGCACCGAATTTCGTCGCTCCCTCGCGGAGCGTCTTGTCTTCGCATCGCAACACGATCGCACAGCGCAACAGGATCACCGCATCGACTTCTCCCACGCGGCAAGAAAGTCATCGCATCGGCGGTCCAGCGTGCAGAAGTTGGTCGCATCGTCTCCGCACGCATCCCGCAGATCGGCGCATCATCCTCCCTTGCGGCAAGGATTTCAACGCATCGCCGGCCTCGCGTGCCGAGAATCATCGCTACAGCTTATTTGCGACACTTTGTTGGTTTTGCTACTAAACCCAGGTACTTTGTGAAAGAAAGGGTCGCAGAGACCACTGCTTTGAACTTGAACCTTATTTTTGCAACCTTTGAACTATTTTTTGACAGCCTTCCAACAGCTATCCTATTTTTGACAGTATTGTGGCTTTTACAGTTATTGGTCTTGTGATAAATCTGCCTTTATATAAAGATACTTATTTTTTATAATAACTACTTGTGTGGTGTCCCTTTGTAGTGTTCCTCACTGTGTTACTGTGTATGATCATAAATGCTTCACACCCTGCCTCTGAGATAAGCCTACCTGCTCGTGCTACGTTACCACAGGGTTGAGCAGGGATATTAAAGAGGGTAGCCCTCTCACTCTGACTTAGGAAGAAGGGTCCCTACTTGGACAGTGGCCAGCCATTGCCAACTAGAGACCCCCATTTCTAACATTGGTGGTCAGCGGTGAGGATCTGGACTTGCATTTATGATCGCATACAGTAATTATAGTGTACACTACTAGTGAGTGCAGACCATAACGTACCGCATACATTTTTTTTGAGAATTTTTTTTGCTCCTATATTGTGATTGATATTGCCGGTGATTTTTCACCCGCGCACATTTTCTGAGAGTTTTTGGGATCATATATTGTGATTGATATTGCCGGTGATTTTTCACCCGCGCCCATTTATTGAAAGTTTTTTGATCCCCTATTGTGATTGATATTGCTGGTGATTTTTCACCCACGCACATTTCTGAGAGTTTTTGGGATCCTATATTGTGATTGATATTGCCGGTGATTTTTCACCCGCGCCCATTTATTGAAAGTTTTTTTGATCCCCTATTGTGATTGATATTGCTGGTGATTTTTCACCCACGCACATTTCTGAGAGTTTTTAGGATCCTATATTGTGATTGATATTGCCGGTGATTTTTCACCCACGCACATTTCTGAGAGTTTTTAGGATCCTATATTGTGATTGATATTGCCGGTGATTTTTCACCCGCTTACATTTTTTGAGAAGTTTTCTTCTGTCCTTTATTGATATTGCCAGTTATTTCTACAATGGGCAAGCCCAGATCCAATGCCTCAGAAGATCTCTCCTGGGAAGAAGAGAAAATAGAAACCTACAACGCCAAGCAGCTCAAATATTTTTGCAAGCAATTCACAGTCCCTATCGCAGGTCTCACTAGGAGGGAGGAGTATTACAAGGCGCTGAAGGCCTGGCTAGAAGCCAGGGATGCCCCTAAGGATCTAGGAGAGCTTGTGGAGGGAGGAGAGCAGCAGGGCGATGTAGTAGACTTAGTAGGAGACCCAGCCCTTTCCAACCCGGGCTCTAGTGTGTCCGCTAAGGGCCTGTCCCCAGAAGAGCTGGAGGACAGGGAGAGAGATAGGCGGCATAATATGGAGATGGCTAAGCTTAAAATGGATGGTCACCGGGACCTAGAGAACAAGAAGTTAGAAATTGAGATTATGAGGATGAAGCTTGAGCATGAGAGAGTATTGAGGGAGTTGGAGATTAAAGCTAAGAGCATGGAAATCTCCCCTCTGGTGGCAGCGTACCTGTAGTGCACCCTGAGAGTAGGGTGTATATACCCAAGGAGGTTATTAAAGATTTCCACAAAAGTGAAGATATTGGGCAATGGTTTGCCGCTTATGAATTAGCCATGGTGTCCCACCGGGTCCCTGAGAAGGATTGGGGAGCGGGGTTGTGGGGACGCTTTGTGAGTGAGGGGAGGGATACCTTGTTGGACCTGCCCCCAGAAAGTAGGATGGTTTATGCCCACATGAAGGAAGCGTTGATGACCCGCTATGGTTTGACCCCTGAGATGTATAGACAGAGGTTTAGGGTCTGTAAGAAGCTAGAGGGTACCACGTGGGTTGAATATGTGTCTTTTTTTGCAGAGCCATGGAACGCTGGGTAAAAGGTAGCAAAGTAGAAACTTTTGCACAGTTTTATGATTTGATTGCATGGGAGCATTTATCTAGTAATTGTTTTCCTGAGCTACGCCAGCACCTAATTGATTGCAAGCTGACTAACCCTAGAAAGCTTGCTGAGGAGGCGGACCGCTGGGTGAGCACCCGGGTCCGCAAGGGTCCAGTGGGAGACGTCGCCAAAGGTGGGCAGGGTCCCCAGCAGAGGAGTGGGGGGACAAGGGTCAACAGAGGGAGTTCCACCGAGGGCCCCAAAGTAATCCCCCAGGGAACCAAGCAGTGGTGTCCCAGCCCCCCAAGAAAGGAGGACCGGGCCCCCAACAGGTAGGCCTGTTCCCAGGGGGCCCCCACGTGTTACAACTGTGGTCAAGTGGGCCACAGATATTTTGATCCCCAGTGCCCCCAAAGGGGGCCAGTGCACCCCCGTGCACCACCCCGCCAGATTGCTAGTGTAGCCCTGGGAGAGGAGGAGATGGGTGCCCAAGAGGGGTGGGATCCCGTAGAATTGACCCTTGTCTCATTAGGGGACTTTGAGATGGTCCCCAAGCCTGCACTGCCTGCTAACACTAAAAAATACAGGCAGTGGGTGACCATCAATGGCCATAGGGTGGAGGCTCTAAGAGACACAGGGGCCAGTGTAACTGCTGTCAGCTCCCGGTTGGTGTCCAAAGAGCAGGTTGTCCCCCATGCATTCTACCCAGTAGTGTCCGCAGACAACTCAGAGAGCCAATGTGAGGTGGCTCAGGTTCCCTTTGAGTGGGGGGGTCTCAGGAACTCTTCAGGTAGCTGTGAGGCCCGCCATGCCTGTAGACTGTCTGCTGGGCAATGATTTAGAGGACTCCCCGTGGTCTACGGTGGAGAGGAAGGCTCACTTAGAAATGTTGGGTCTGCCTGAGTGGGCGTGTGCTACCACTCGGTCCATGGCAGCCAAGGAGGGTGTTGAAAAGGATCTGGAGCCTGAGAGTAGGGCCCAGATCCCTGCCTTAGAGAGAAGGGGCAGGGGGCGCGGGAAGCCGGCCCCCTTGGTTCCCACGGCCCAGGAAGGAGCAGACCCTGAGGGGGATGCCCTGGAGCCTACCGGGGAGCAGATCACCGAACTGGGGGACCTGCCTGAGCTGACCCATTGGCAGCAGGAAGGGGGACCCACCAGGGAGGAATTTTGTGAGCAGCAGAGAGTTTGCCCCTCTCTCGAGGGTATGCGGCGACAGGCTGCAGCCCAGGCAGAAGGTGACATGTCTGGTTCACATCTGATTTATTGGGAGAACAGTCTCCTGTATAGTGAGCCTAAGGTTGCTGAGCCAGGGTCAGCCCGTGTGCTGGTGGTACCCGAGTGCTTCAGAACCTTCCTACTGGGGTTGGCTCATGACATTCCATTGGCCGGACATCTGGGGCAGACCAAGACCTTTGAGAGGCTGGCCGCCCACTTTTATTGGCCCCAGATGCACAAGAGTTCAGACTCTCATTGCAGGACCTGTGAGACTTGCCAGGCAAGTGGGAAGAGTGGGGGAAGATCAAGGCCCCACTCCAGCCCTTTCCAGTTGTGAGTACCCCATTCGAGCGAGTGGGCATTGACATTGTGGGGCCTCTGGACCCCAAGACAGCCATGGGCAACAGGTTCATCCTGGTCTTGGTGGACCATGCCACCCGGTACCCTGAAGCCATCCCGCTCAGGACAGTGACGGCCCCCGTGGTGGGACGTGCACTGATGGGGATTTTCTCCCGTGTGGGATTCCCCAGAGAGGTGGTGTCTGACAGGGGGACCAACTTCATCTCCCAGTACATGAAGTCTCTGTGGAAGGAGTGTGGGGTAACGTATAAGTTCACCACTCCTTACCACCCCCAAGGTAATGGTCTGGTTGAAAGGTTCAACCGGACCTTGAAGGGCATGATCATGGGCCTAGAAGAGCCCCTGAGGCGTAAGTGGGACGTCCTCTTACCATGCCTGTTGTTTGCCTACCGGGAGGTGCCACAGAAGTCCTTAGGGTTCAGTCCCTTTGAACTCCTCTATGGCCACCCGGTTAGAGGACCTCTGAGTCTGGTCAAGGAAGGCTGGGAGCAATCTCCCAGGAAACCTCCCCAAGATGTATTTAGCTACATGTTGGCCTTCAGGAACCAGACTCGGCGTTTCAGAAAAATTGCTGAGGCAAATCTGGAAGCCAGCCAAGAAGAAATGAAACGTTGGCACGACCAGAATGCCACTCTGGTCGAATTTCAACCTGGTCAGAAGGTTTGGGTACTGGCCCCAGTGGAGCCTTGTGCGCTCCAAGATAAGTGGACCGGTCCCTTTGAGGTGGTGGAGCGCAAAAGTCCAGTTACCTACTTGGTGGACTTTCAGTCTCCCAGGAACCCCTTGCGGGTCCTGCATGTGAACCGCCTAAAGCCCCACTTTGAGAGGTCTGAAGTGGGCATGCTTCTTGCCACAGATGATGGGGTTGAGGAGGAGAGTGAGCCTCTCCCTGACCTCCTGTGTGCAGAAGAGAAGGATGGGTCAGTGGAGGGTGTGATCTTCTCCACCACACTGACCCCTGAGCAGCAGAGAGATTGTCACCACCTGTTGGGGCAATTTTCTGATTTGTTCTCCCTGGTACCTGGTGTCACTGATTGGTGCGTCCATGAGGTGGATACCGGGAACAGTTCTCCTGTCAAGCACAAGGCTTACCGGGTAACTGACAGGGTCAGGGCTTGCATTAAGGAGGAGGTCTCCAAAATGTTCGCCCTAGGGGTGGTTGAGTCCTCTAGCAGCCCCTGGTCCAGCCCCGTGGTCTTGGTACCAAAAGCTGCGACGCCTGGTGCCACTCCTGAACTTAGGTTCTGTGTGGACTACCGAGGTCTCAATTCGGTCACCAAGACCGACGCGCACCCCATCCCCAGAGCTGATGAGCTCATAGACCGGTTAGGGGCTGCCCGGTACCTCAGCACGTTTGATCTGACGTCTGGGTACTGGCAGATCGCCTTAACTGATGGGGCAAAGGAGAGGTCAGCATTCTCCACACCAGATGGGCACTACCAGTTCCGTGTGATGCCCTTTGGGATGAAGAATGCCCCTGCCACCTTCCAGAGATTGGTCAACCAGGTGTTGGTTGGGCTGGAGGCTTTCAGTGCCGCCTACCTGGATGACATTGCAGTGTTTAGTTCCTCCTGGGAGGACCACTTGCGCCACCTCTGGGAAGTGTTGATGGCGCTGCGCAGAGCAGGCCTCACAATCAAGGCCAGTAAGTGCCAGATTGGGCAGGGTTCTGTGGTGTACTTGGGACACCAGGTGGGGAGCGGCCAGGTGGCGCCCCTGCAGCCCAAGATTGAAACCATCCTGGCTTGGGAGCCCCCAAGGACCCAGACCCAGGTGAGGGCCTTCTTAGGACTCACGGGTTATTACAGGAGGTTTGTCAAGGGGTATGGCAACATTGTTGCACCCTTGACTGAGCTGACTTCCAAGAAGCGGCCAAAGATTGTGAACTGGACTGACACCTGTCAGAAAGCCTTTGATGCCCTCAAAACTGCTATGTGTACAGCACCCGTACTCCAGGCGCCCAATTTTGCTAAGGAATTTGTTGTCCAGACAGACGCTTCAGAGCATGGGGTGGGGGCCGTTCTGTCACAGATAAATGAGGAGGGACTAGACCAACCTGTAGCCTTCATCAGTAGGAGGTTACTTCCACGGGAACAGAGGTGGAGTGCAATTGAGCGTGAGGCATTTGCTGTGGTCTGGGCACTGAAGAAGCTGAGACCATACCTGTTTGGGACTCACTTCCGGGTTCAGACAGACCACAGGCCCCTCAGATGGCTGATGCAGAGGAGGGGTGAGAATCCCAAGTTGTTGAGGTGGTCCATTTCCCTACAGGGTATGGACTTCACGGTGGAACACCGCCCTGGTACAGAACACGCCAATGCTGATGGTCTGTCCAGATTTTTCCGCCTTAGCGATGAGAACTTCCAAGGGGATGGGTAGTTCTCCCCACATTTCAGCTGGAGGGGACGTGTGTTAGACCTGGCACCATTGGCGTGGGTCTCCCTTCCATTTTTCGCTGTTGTCTCCTCTGTTTTACTGGTGTTAGATGCTCTGGGCGCTGTGCCACTGCCATTCAGTGTCACAGCGCGAATGCTCCCTGTGTAAATATGTCTATGTGAATTGGTATACCCCTGATTGGCTTATTTGTTTACCTGTTAGTCCCTAGTAGTGTGGCCTATGTGTGCCCAGGGCTGGTAAACCAAATGCTGCTGGTGGGCCTGCAGCACTGATGTGTGCCACCCACAGAAGCAGCTCGTAAAGTGTGTCTCAGACCTGCCACTGCAGTGTCTATGTGCAGTCCAGAACTGCCATCTTGGCTGTGAAGTGCACTCACTTCCCAGCCCCTGAACCTTCCCTTAGCATCCTGTAAGTCACCCCTATGGTAGGGTGCCTTGTATGTGTAAGGCAGGACATGCCTTGGTGTGTGTAGCATGTCCTGGTAGTGAATTATGCCCCATTTCGTTTTTCACTACTGTAAGGCTACCTGTTCCTCATAGGCTAGAATGGGCAGCTTGACTATTACATGCTATAGTCCTAACTGACCCCAGGAACATGGTAGAAAAACGAATTTAGTATGCCTGAGCTCAGAATATTAAAATACACCTTTTAGTGAAGTTTATTTTTATATTCTGTGTTTGAAAATACCACTTTTAGAAAGTAGGTATTTTCTTGCCTAAGCCTTCCAGTGTGCTCTGCCGTTATGTGTATTGGCTGTCTGGTTTTAGAGGGGCAGGACAGGCTGAGTCAGACCTGGGTGGAATAGAGAGATCTGCATTTAGAGTGTGGGGAGGGGTGGCTCTTTGATCTGAATAGGGCTGTGCCTGGCAAGGTGAATGCTGGCTCCACCTCCCACTGTGTGTCTGCTAGCAGACCCCCTCTTTCTGAAAGGAAGGATGCAGCCTGGTAAACAAAGTGCTCCAGGCCTGAGCAGAACTGGTTCTGGCTAGGTTCAGGGACTGGTAGCGTCAAGGATCAAAGGTTTTTGGGGTATAAATATCTGTGCTCAAACCCCCTACTTTTGTATTGCTTTTGGATCTGGAGAGGAAACTCTGTCCGTGCCACTGGAGGAATCTGCAGGAAGTGACTGTCCCTGTGCTGTGTGTTGTTTCTTGCACTGGCCTGCAGCAGTGACCACTGGACCTTGAAGAAGAGGAAAAGGAACTCTTGAGAGAACTTTTATTTTTGTACAGCAATCACCCAAGGGCTAGGAAAAGAGCTAGCCTCCTGCTGGAGTCTCAGGCACATCAGACTCCACCACCAACCTCCTGCTTCCTCCCTGCGAGGACTGCTATCTGCTGAGGAGGCTCCTGTGAGTTCCAGGGCCTCTAGTCTGCATCAGAGAGAAGAGGGTAAGAAATCGACGCTAACGCATCTTTGCGGGCCGCTGCAGTCGAGAGCGCTGGGAAAATCATCGCGCTACTGCCGCCGAGGGCCCGCAACCCGAAACCATCGCTGACGCCCCTTTGCGAGCCGCTGCAGCCGAGACGCGCTGGAAAGATCATCGCGCTGCTGTCGCCGCGCACTCGCAACTCTGAAAGAAATCATCGCTTCGAGACATCGCAGTGCGGACGCCGAGCGTTCGCCACTTTGATCGCATCGCACCGAATTTCGTCGCTCCCTCGCGGAGCGTCTTGTCTTCGCATTGCAACACGATCGCACAGTGCAACAGGATCACCGCATCGACTTCTCCCACGCGGCAAGAAAGTCATCGCATCGGCGGTCCAGCGTGCAGAAGTTGGTCGCATCGTCTCCGCACGCATCCCGCAGATCGGCGCATCATCCTCCCTTGCGGCAAGGATTTCAACGCATCGCCGGCCTCGCGTGCCGAGAATCATCGCTACAGCTTATTTGCGACACTTTGTTGGTTTTGCTACTAAACCCAGGTACTTTGTGAAAGAAAGGGTCGCAGAGACCACTGCTTTGAACTTGAACCTTATTTTTGCAACCTTTGAACTATTTTTTGACAGCCTTCCAACAGCTATCCTATTTTTGACAGTATTGTGGCTTTTACAGTTATTGGTCTTGTGATAAATCTGCCTTTATATAAAGATACTTATTTTTTATAATAACTACTTGTGTGGTGTCCCTTTGTAGTGTTCCTCACTGTGTTACTGTGTATGATCATAAATGCTTCACACCCTGCCTCTGAGATAAGCCTACCTGCTCGTGCTACGTTACCACAGGGTTGAGCAGGGATATTAAAGAGCGTAGGCCTCTCACTCTGACTTAGGAAGAAGGGTCCCTACTTGGACAGTGGCCAGCCATTGCCAACTAGAGACCCCCATTTCTAACACGCGGCACATTTTGTGATAGTATTACTTCGTTATTTTGTTATTTTTACACTTCTAAACACTGTCTGAACAGTAGTTGCACCTCATTAGTACCAGTTTAACACCCAGATATAGCAAAAAGCAACAGAAAGGTGACTAGTCAACCTTTGCAAATGGCCTTCCACTGCACAGCAACATGTGTTGCTTTGCTTTTAGTAACTTTTGAACTGTTTGAGCTAGAAACATTTTTTTTTTTTTAAATCTGCAGATCATGTGGCAGGTGGTGGATTATGCAGCAAATGTGGAAAATATATAATTATGCGAAAATTGCAGCAGCTGCACAAGGGCATAAATCCAGTGACCCTGGGCATGACTATGGGCTGCTCAAGATCACACAGAATGCAGTTTGTTAACGATTTCTTTTAATTAAGTTTCCGTTTAATAACTTTTAACTTATAGACATATTTATTTTGTACTTTACAAGCATGCACCCATGCACAACAATACCAAGTGCCGGCTTTTAGGGAAACAGGCATGACAGCCGACATTAGAGCAGCCTCCAGAGCAGGGGCGTAGCTAGGCCTTAGGCTGCCCGTGGCGGCCCCTGCGTTTGCCGCCCTCGGCACGATGATAGAAGAGCGGGTGGGTGGGGGTGGTAGCCGCAACGGCCGCAGGTAAGAGCGGGTGAAGGGGGGCCGGCTGCCGCCCCAAAACTCGTGCCGCCTGGGGCGGTCCGCCCCCATCGCCCCCCCCTAGCTACGCCACTGCTCCAGAGATCTTTTTGTACCCAGCAATTTTCAGGGTTTAATAATAATAGCAAAATAACTCCAGCGGCTGAAGTACTTGTTGGAGAGATCTGTGTTTTGTTATTCAGTTTTGACTCATCATAAAGTAGCACAGAGGGTTAATGTGCCTGTTGCAAAGTACAATGTGTAACACGAAGATCCTATATTTGTATTTTATGTAGATAGCTCAGTGGGTAACTGCTTATGTCACAGAGATCCTTTTTTTTTACACGCAGTTCATATGTTACAGTCTTACATGGCACAGTGATCTATAAACTGGCATCAAAGACCTGCATGCAAACTGTAACACATGGTTTAGAACCTTATTATTGTTTCTCAATCTTTCATTATTCTAAGGTTGCTAAAAAGGGTTCCTTGGTAAAGCAATACATTCCTATTTGTATAGACAACCTCAATCACTGTGTTCAATTTTAAATCCTCAATCTGTGTTTCTTCAGAACAAATACACTTATCAAATGATTCTTGCCAGTATGGATGATGTGATGCCTACACCTTGTAACCCTCATTGTCTTATTTAACTTCCCTACAAATTAATTCAGAAACTTGTATGATTCATTGCCTCAGTATTATATATATATGTGTGTGTGAGGTAAAGTGCTCTAAGACTCAACATCGGGATGCATAGCACTATAAAAGAAATTAAATAAATGTGAGGGGGCTCTGGTCAGATGAGCAGCACAGTTGGAGGGTGGTACTGAAGGAATCTGTGGAGAAGGAGGTCATGAGGGAGGAGTGCCAACAAAGATTGTCATCCCAGGAGGCACCAGCGCTAAAGCCGGTTATGACAATATCAATGTCAGTTGCATTTACATCTAAACAACATTTTACCAATTGGTTCAGTTATTCATTTGTAGTGAACACAGAATGTGATGTGGGGCATTATATAACAAAGCTTTCCTTTTTTCAAGCCCTCATACTCTCACTAGAGGTGGGCGAATCACCGAAAGCTCAAGCAAGGCTCGAGCCTGAAGCTTGGCTCTGGCTCAGCTCGAGGTCCTTTTGGAACCTCGAGCCCATAACGAGCTGAACATTTTAATGTGGCTTCTGCCTCCTTCCCTCTACCCGGAATGTGGTGTTACTGCCACAGCTGCTGACTGTGGAACTCGGGAACCAGGTTCGAGTCTCAGTGCCAGCTCAACATCCTGTGATTCAGGGCAAATCACTTAGGGCCTAATTACGAGTTTGGTGGTGCGGGAGCGGACTGCCATGCTGGCGGTCTCCCACACGTCAAACCTGTGGTTGCACCGTCCTCTAGATTACGAGTTTCCTTGCGTCTGGCGGGCTGTCTTTGGTGGTCCCACAGCGGTGCCTCTGAAAATGGGCACCTCAATGGGAAAGCCAAAAACAGTTCCTGCACGGCATGGACCGTAAAGTCCATGCCGTGCAGGAACTGGGGTACATGCCCACAGAGGGCACATGTTGTCCCCCCCTGCATGCATCCCCATGCAAATGGGCAACTGGTGGTCCTGGAGGGCCCCTTTTGTTTCAGGAACGCCAGCCTTTTCATGGAGGAAAGACATCCATGACACCACTGGCGGCCCTAAAGCACGTAATATGCATGGCGGTGTCACAGGGGCACCACCAGCATATTACTAAGGCCCTGACCCCCATGCCACTGCCAGGGAACGGCAGTTCCCTGGTGAATGAAGCGGTGCAATGGCGGTCCGACTGCCGAACTCGTAACGGGGTGTTTGGACCGCTGGTGCGGCGGTGGCTGGACCGACACGCCCTGCGAGTCTGGTGGTACGCGGACCGCCAGACTCATGATTAGGCCCGTAACCTCCCCATGCCTATAAACAATGCATATGACTGTGTGTGATGTGATTGGTGCTCACATAAAGCGCTCCAATACCTTTGGGTCGAGTTCTTGCTGTATTTTAAAAACTGTAGAAGAATGCACTCAGAGGTAAAAACAGCGGGGCATATTGACAAGGATTTAATGCCAACACAACATCACTTTTAGTGACGTTCTGGTGGCGTTAAGTCCTTCGCCTTATTTACTTAACGTGGCTTAATGCCTCCTTGTAAATAATGCCCCTATTCACACAGCACTTAGCGTAAAAGGGGCGTGCAATGGTTGTTGCAGGGGGTGTTCCGTCGCAACACCCATTACTTTTTGACGCTGCCCCATATTTACAAGGTATAGGGCAGCACCAAAAATAAGACCAGGAAATACCTGGTCTTAAACAGGCGATACGAGGAGAAATGTTTTATTTCTCTTCGTATTTTGCTCTTTCCATGTATAGAAACAGCAAATTGCCTGTAAAGATTGTTTATGTGCAGAAAAGTGTCCTTCTTGCACATAAACAATCCCCCCTGCAGCACAGGCACCCTTGCAGCATGGCGCAAGGGTGCCTGCGCTGGTGCTAGGCTGCTTCCTTAGCGCCAGTGCTAGGGGAAACGCAGGCTTGAGGTGCATTTTTGTAAATACAGCATATCCCTGCGTTTTGAAACTGACGGAGCACGGCGTTACCAATTTTGGCGTAACACGGCGCTCCGTCAGTTTCTAGTACATATGCCCCAGAGTCTTTACATAAGGAAAGACAAATAGATACCCATTTACTGGCTGATTTGTACAGAGTGAAAGCAGAAAACCTGGATAATTTGCAGCTTACCGCTCATATTGTGTGATCTTAGGCAAATATTTTATTTCACCAAAAATCTTTGTTCTTCATTATCACATATGAAAGCACTTTTGAATACGTGAGTTCAGACTACCAGTTGTACAAAACTTTCACTTTAAATAAGTATTTCTCAGTGCAGTGCTATAATGTGCCCTGATAATGTTGAAGCTTCCAGTATAAAAGAGATATTTTTTTTCCAACTTTGAAGGAACTTTAGCATATTTTAAGTTGCTTGTTGCATGATTTACATAACATATATTTTCAGGTCTCGGCTCGTGCACAGGCTCAAAGATCCGAGCCAGGCCTTTGGCTCGGCTCTGGCTTGGTTCTCCCTGTTCATTTGTTGACTCGCCCACATCTAACTCTCGCACCTGGATGGTGGGGAATCCTTGCTCGGTGGCCTCCCAGACTCTACATTGGCACCCGTAAAGAGTATCGTCCATGCTGCGCAGAGTCTCATCCAGGCAGTGGCAACTGCTCGCACTGTTTAGTGGTGGGGCATGGGGAAGCGGAGGGGTTTGAAGGAAAACGATAAAATAATTAAAGTTGCACTTACCTGCAACTCCGACGGCTGCCGCCTTGCTCCTCTCTTCCGATACTCAACTCAGCAACACACTGCGCAGGCTCCCATATGCCAATCCAGGTGCTTCTCTCATGCAGGGAATACTATTCCCAGCATGAGAGAAGTGCTGGGATTGGTCTGAGTAGCCTCATTTTCCGCTCAGACAGTGCCTGGGAGCCTGTGGCGTTTCTCCAACCCGGTTGTGCAACACAGCTGGGTTGGAGAAACCTAAGTTTGCATGTCAGTTTGGCCAGGCTAAAACGGCCGGCCAAACTGACATGCACACTTAAAAGTGCCAACCACTCCTAACCCTGCCATGCCTATCACACAGGATTGTCTGGCCCCGCACCGCTGAAGACTCGCATGGGCTTTCAGACAGGCAAAAAGAATCATTATATTTTTCATTTTTTAGCAGGGGGGCGGCGCTCCTCCGCCATTATGGAGGAGCTGCTCCTGCATCCAGGGCTGGAAGAAATATGATCACATCACTCCATCATAACAGAACTCCATTGACTCCCTCTGCTGGACCGCATCATCTTCAAAATTAGCTGCATCATTTACAAAGCCATCGCTCCTGCTTAACATGCACATAAGCCCACCATCTCTGGTGGTTTTCGGCACACTCGCAACCAGCACACCATTAGACTACAGACTAAGAAGTGTAAAAAAGAGAAATACCACATACATACATACATACATACATACTTACAAGACCACAACAACAACCACCATGCCAGAGGTGTTCAGACTATACAACCTGACTTGAAAAATCTGTGTCCTACCCTCTAGCCATTTTAATCCTGTATTTCACTTGTAAGATGGTGTGTGAGTGGGGAGGCATTTCCCCGCCGTCCATTACTAAAAGTGTTTCGGATACAGGGTCAGTCATTTAAAGTTCAGCTGCTGGGTGCTTAACTCACCCTTGGCCTACATCAGATTGTTGTGTATTGCTGCGCAGTGTGTGCATGTGTTAAACATGTGCTGGGTGTATGTGTGTCTGTGAATGGTACAATACAGGGAAAATGCTGTGCGTACGTGTTATATACATGTGCTGGGTGTTTGTGTACCTGTGATAGTACAATATATGGGAGATCCTGGGTTCCATTTTGAGAGACTTAGACCTAACTGGAGGAACATGAGGAGGAAGAGAAATTCATCACAGACAGATTTGTGGATTGCTGCATTTCTGTGAGCTGGGTGGGACACACTAGAGTAAGGTAGAGCCAGGCTCTTCAGTACACTTCAAAGGGTGCTCTTTGATTCAGAGAGAGGTCACTGGGAAGAAGCCTGGGCACATCACAGAAGGAGAATCAAAGAGTAGGACTAAGGCCAGGGGATAACCTTTGATACACATATCAATGTGTCTGACATCCAGATGTGAACCTTTAGTTACACCCACAGCCTGTGTTGTGGGGCTATTAGATTTGGAGTTGATCCTGCTGCGACAGGCAGCTTCCTGGAGTTAGGGGAGGGCAGATGAGAAGGCAGTTCAAAAAGAAGCAGACCCCCAACATAAAACTTCAAAGACTCAGATTCTAAATCACATTTGGTGTCTGGAAATGGACTATAAGAAGAGGAGCTCGAGGTCCCAAAAATTATCAACTTTCAAGTAGCCAGTAGGTTTTGCGAGGATGGGAAGCTTCGCAAGATTTCTACCTGTGACTAGGACTGGCGCCAAGACATGTCAGTCTCCCAGCTGGGTGAGAGGACATTGTCCAGAGAATCCAAGACCACCTGCCCGTGAGTCTGGAGCACCAGAGCCTGCCTCCAAGCCAAGACCAGTGTGTCCTATGAGGGAGAGGAGAGCGTTGGAGAGAAAAAGGTCCAGTGGGTGATCTTGGTGATTGGATCCATGTGTCGAGGTGTGAGGAGACACCTGCTGCACCGATCGGGTCCTTGCCTGTGTGCAGGGAAAAGTCAGTGACCACCGTATGCAGATGAGGGCTGCCGTGAAGTGAGCAGTGAACTTTGCTGCACCAATCGGGTTATCACCCATGTGCAGGTTTAAAGTCAGCGACCCGATGTGCCAAGTGGGGCGGCCATGAAGATTGCTGCTGTGCCGATCGATCGGGCCATAGCCTGTGTACAGAATGAAGATGTTGACTCATATGTAATGGAGGGGGGGTGTTTGGGGGCACCGGGACAAGGCAAGGAAAGTGGTATGGTTGAGACTGTTGTTGTGAAGAGGAGGCCGCTGCAGTGACCCAAGCATGCTCAAGCCCTGAATGAGGACCAGCCTCCAGAGCGTCCACCCACCAGCTGTTGCAAGGATCCCAAGAAACCAGCATCAGAGGAGCCTCGAGGACCCCAGGTTGTTACCTCTGCAGGACTGCATGTGATGAATTCAAGGCACCCAACTGCTGCCCCTCCCAAGCCGTGTGTGAGGAACTTACTGGAGAGCGCCTCTGCAGTAACAGTGCCCGCGAAGGGGGCATGCTCGGAGACTCCGGTCATTCGGATCCTGCTGGTACGTGTTAGGCTGATTTTCGACCCTGGAGTAACTTGCCTGCCATATAGCGATTCGATGCTGGTACACTTTTCACTTTAATACATACTCAGTGTGGGACACCTGAGACTTGGACTACTAATGACAGCTAACCTGAATGTTGACTATAGTGAATGGGGAATAACCACTACCGCTAGTGAGAGGGAAGTGGGACTCAGGAACCTGCCTATAAAATACTAGAGCCCTGACCTCAGGGAACTGTGTGTATTGTTCGTAAAAAACATGTGGAGCTGCGAAAGAGGAGAAGGTTAACAAAAAAATGAAATGAAAGGGAAAGCATGATGTTAGGGAGAGCAGCTCAGGAAAACACAAAATGAGATAGATGGAAAATGCAACAAGAGGAAGAGGTGAGAGAAAAGACTGCATGACAATACCATGTAACATATGACGATGGGGAGGATGAAAATGGTGTAGATGAGAGAAACGAAAAGAGGAGGACAAGCAAGAGTGAAAGGATTACAGAAATGACTGCCACCATTGGTGCACAATGTGCAAAAACAAACGCACAAAAAATATTGGGATTATAATTTGTTTTCACTTGTTTTGATGAACTTCGTTGTGGTTTTCCTTTTTCACTGGGACACATTGAACTTTTATGAGCAATTGGAGTATGCAAAGTTTATAAAAACGTCAAACCATGACGAATGATATATGGTGGTCATGATATTTATTTCTTGTTTTCATTAAGTGCACACAGCCAATTTGGCTGACAAATGTCTAAATGATTTGAATGATACCAATGAGAACTATTGTGAACTTGAAGTATTGTTAGCCCAGGTGCCCATAGGTGTAAGGGTGGCTCTTGTCTCACAGTACCATTGTAGCACAGCATATTCCCTGAACCTCATATCCCACTACCTAGAAAAACCTGTTCTTTTGCAATGTGAAATGCTGATCAGAAATACCAAGGAATTCACAAGAATTAAAGCAGCATTTGCATTAAGCAGCGACAAAATTATGGTTTCAACCAGTGGCGGCTTGCATAGGGCGTGCTGCGGGGCGGTGGCGGGCGGGAGGGGCAGGGTGGGGGTAGTAAACTCAGACATACGACGGAACAGAGGATAGTAATTATTACTTTCCTCCGTTCCGTCGTATGTCCGAGTTTACTACCCCCCACCCTGCCCCTCCCCCGCCCCACCGCCCCGCAGCACGCCCTATGCGAGCCGCCACTGGTTTCAACCCTCTTTAGTAAAGTCCTCAGTGTTTGTTCTCACCTTTCTAGGTGTGAAGGAGCCTGCCTTAGAATCCAGCCGTGTCAGACTTAATGGGTAAGTGACTCTGCTATTAAAATATCACTAAAATCAGGAAAGCAAGGTTAAATGCTGCCTAAAAAAAGTCAGGTGTATGTTCACCTATGCATATGAACATATAAATATTGCATATAAATGGTGCACAGATGGATCTGAGCACTAACAACTTGACAGAGCAGTGACAAAATGGTGAAGTTAAGTGCATTGAATTAACTGGATTCACATCTGTAAAACGGAGTTAGTTTAAGCCAAATGAGCAAGATGGCTCTGTGAATTAACAAATAAGTTAATTACCTTGGGTAATGCCTTATCTGGTAGAGACTCTATCTAGCTGCAGATTCCTTACCTCCGAATTTTCACCAGGCGTCAGACTGGATCCGGACATTTTCAAACAATACCCCTGTGTCCCAGTAGGTGGCATCGTTCGGCCCTGCGTCGGCATCGTCTGCACCGGTAGAGATGTGGTCGGTGCCATCCCTGCATGCTGACGTCAGTTTCTTTTCGTGACTTTCCACGCAATTAGCACAGAGCCACTTGGAACACTGACATCTGGTGTGAAATTCTAGGGTGCTTAGAATGTTGACCCTCACACTATAATCAGTTCGCAGAATGGGTAAGATGGGAGGGTCAGTAAGGAATCTGCACTTAAATAGCGTTTCTACCTAATTCGGCGCTATGGAAGGTATGTAACTTTTTCATCTGATAGACACTTCTAGCTGCATATTCCTTACCTTAGAATAGATACCCAAGTAATACTTCCCCCGGGTTGGGTCTGCAAACAGATTAGACCAAAACGTTCTGCAGGACCGAACAGGCAAACTACCCATCACAACGCACCTGACTGTTCAGACAGTAGTGTTCAGTGAATGCATGTAATGATGCCCACATTGCTGCCTGACAGATAGATGTCCAGGACAGAGACTTTGTGAGCTAACTCAGTGGTCGAAGCCTTTGCTCTGGTGGAGTGAGCATGCAAACCTTCAGGGAGTTGCTTTTTGGCCAGTGTGTAGCAGATCTTTATGCAGAGCACTATCCATCATGAGATGGTCCATGTCTGCACTGCCTTCCCTTTCTTAGCTCCATTATAACCTATAAAGAGTTGACCGTCCATCCGGAACTCTTCAGTTCGATCAATCTAGAACAGGCTTCCCCAACAAGTAGCTCGTGAGCTACTGGTAGCTCTCCAGCTACCCTTAAGTAGCTCTCCTGTGTGCTGCCAGCCTACTAAATTAGAAGATTTTGCATGGTTGAATTTATATACATATATATCAAAATTGAGAGTATGTATTCAAGACGAAATTGTGTTTATTTTCAAATCTCATAGTCTGATATCTGGAGAAAATGACAGAATTTCCGAAATATATTTAAAGCTGATATTTGAGTGATAAAACACGTGACATTGGGGAGATTTTTACAGATGTTATTACCTTGGTGCTGAGGGACTGCAGCTATGGTTGTTATGTGTTACCCATATAGAGGCATAATATATTGTCAAAGGCTTTTTATATTAATGCTGGCAACCATGCCTTATTCACTGAAGTGATGACTGGCTGTAATCTTGTATATGGTGGGCACTAATGCCATCTCCACTGATGTGGTCATTAGTACAACACTAATAGCATTAACTGCTCTCGAAGAGTTTCATTAAACATAAGTACCTCTTATTACAGAAAAGTTGGAGACCCCTGATCTAGAACAACAAAGCTCTTTTTGGATCAAGAAAGTGTAGTCTCTTCTCTTCCTTAGAAAGATGAGGCAGAGACAAAAAGGTAGGCAATGTGATGGTCTGGCCTACATGAAAGGGAGTTACAACCTTTGCAGAAAAGAGGCATGAATCCTGAGAACCAGCTTGTCTGCGTAAAATGCAGTATAGGGAGAGTGCACAGAGAGTGCCTGCATTTCACTGACCCTCCTGGCCGATGTAATGGCCAGTAAAAAGGAGTCTTGAGGGTTAACAAACGTAGTGGGAAGTTGCGCAGCGGATCAAAAGGCCCACACATGAGAAAAGTGAGGACTAGATTTAAGTCTTATTGGGGCATGATAAATGGTCTGGGGCAAACAAATGTGGAACCGAGTCACAAAAGGTGACTTGGACAATGAAGGTTGGTCCAGCAACCACAAGAAAGCTGAAATGGCTGATAAATAGCCCTTAACTGTGGCCAAAGACAGAACAAATAGCAAAACTTGGGAAAGGGGTGCAGAGAGAGGGTCGATGTTCCTGGATGCACACCCTGCCACAAATCTGTCCCAGCGGCAGGCATAGACCATCTTAGTAGGGGGGGCGCCTGGGTGCCAGAATAACATCACAGACTTCAGGGGGAAGGTCGAAAGCTGTCAACTGTCAGCGCTCAATCTCCACACAAGAAGGCGGAGGATGCGCAGGTTCGGGTGCAGAACCCTCCCTAATTGCTGCGACCTAAGATCCTCCCAAAGAGGCAAGCTGACCGGAGGACTGATGCTCATGCTCAATAGGTCTGGATACCAGACTCTCAATGCCCAATCCGGAGCCACAAGAATGAGTTGCACTTGGTCATTCCTGATCTTCTTGAGAACTCTGGGCAGGAGAGGTATCAGTGAAAAGGCATACAGTAGGTCGAAGCTCTACTCAAGACAACAAGAGTCTCCGACCGAATGCCCCCTTGAAAACTCCAGCACACAAAACTTGCTGACATTTCACATACTTGGTGGTGACAAATGGATCTAACGAAGGCTCTCGCCATTATTGAAAGAGATCTTGTGCCACCTACAGATGGAGAAACCATTCATGATCCACTAGGGCATCAACAGCTGAGTTTGTCCGCCCTAGCAATCAGAGAGCCCACCAGGTGTTGAATCACCAGGGAAATGCCTTAATGTTCCAGGCACGTCCAGAGACGCAGGGCCTCTTGACAAATGGTCTACAATCCCACCCCACGCTATTTGTTGTAGTACCACATGGTTGTGGTGTTGTCCATGAACACCTGCACCAGCCTTCCCCTTACTGTAGGAAGAAAGGCTTTCAATGCCAAATGGATTGCCTGGAGCTCCAGCGGTTGATGTGAAGCCTGGACTACGCCAGAGACCAGAATCTTCTGATCACCACCTCTCCCAGATCACCGTCCCAGCCCAGGAGTGCTGCATCTGTCACTACTTTCAACTTTGGCTGGGGAAGGGAGAGGGGTCTGCTGCTGACCCAACTGCAGTCCGTTGGCCACCACTGCAGGTCGTTTGCAGTTTCCTCTGAGGTCTTAACCATGTTGGGGAGATTCCTCTGATGCTGTGGCCACTGAAACTTCAGGTCCCACTGTAGAGGCCTCATATGTCAATGGGCATGTGTCACAAGAAGGATGCCGGAGGACATGAGGCTCAACAGCCTCGGAGTCAGTCTCATTAAAATCCAGAATAGAGGTTGAAACATCGGTATTATAGCCTGAATATGCTGGACCCGAGGCTCGGGAGGATAGGGCCGAAACCGCACTGTGTCCACAACAGCTCCGATGTAAGGGAGCATCTTAGAAGGAGTCAGGTGTGACTTCGGCATGTTTTATCGTGAACCTCAACAAATGCAGCAGGCCCACCATAGTCTGGAGGTGGGAGACACCTGGCTAAGGCAAGCTCACCTTCAATAGCCAATCATCAAGATAGGGAAAGACTGGAATGTCTGACCTCCGTAGACGTGCTGAAACCATCACCATCACCATGGTGAACACCCAAGGGGCACTGGTAAGGGAAAGCAAACTGAAAGTGCTCTTGGCCTGCCATGAACTGCAGGTAACATCTGTGGGCAGGCAGGACGGGGATGTGTAAGTATGCATCCAAATCTACCATCCAGTCTCCAGGGCAAACAGGACTTGAGCTAATGTGAGCATTTTGAACTTCTCCTTTTGCAGGAAGAAGTTGAAGAAGGTGATGGTGTAGGATAGGATGAAGGCCTCCCTCATTCTTGAGCACCAGAAAGTAGCGGGAATAGCAACCATGACTATTTCCGATGCCGGCACCCTCTCGATGGCTCCCAAGGCCAAGAAAGCCAACACTTCCTGACAGAGTAAGGAGAGATGGTCCCGCATCAGCCACTCGTAAGTGGGTGGCATGGGTGGAGGGGTGTCCAGAAAGGGGTTGGAGTAGCCCCTTTGACTATCTACAAAACCCATCTGTTAGATATTATCGACTGCCAGTGGTGCAAGTGATAGCATATCCTGCCCCCCACTGGTTGCCTGAAGTGGTATAAGAACAAACTAGAGGGGTTTGGAGGCTGCGGCTGCTGGGGGAGTGGTGGACTGGCCTGACCTCTCACTAGTTGTCCCACGCTTTTTGCGTCCTCTGCCATTAAAAGGCTGGCCTGTTGGACTCTGGTGGCTGGGAAGGAACTAACACAGTTGGAAGCTCCTTTCGTAGCCACAAATAGGGTGGAAGGCGGATTGGGGTGGCACGGGTCCATGGATAGGTCCAAGGATCTGGCCGTAGCTCTGCGATCCTTGAAGCACACCAGTGATAAGTCCACCTTCTCACCAAAAAGGAAAGAGCCATCAAAAGGCATCTCCATAAGCGAGGCCTGGACATCCCCTGAAAAGCCAGTGGTTCTCAGCCAGGCGTGGTGCCTCAGGGTCACCCACGATGAGTTCACTCTGCCCACCGAATCGGTTATGTCAAGTCCACATCGAATGGTGAACTTTGCCACATCTCTTCTAACAGCAACAGCTTGGGAGAGTCAACAGAGCTTTAAATTCAAATCTAGCAGCACATAATGTAGGGAGATTGCAAAGTTTCTGTAACTTCCTGTTGCATAATTAAATGGGATTTCAGAAAAATTACATGAAGTTATGTGATGCGTAAATCATATATTTTGCTTTCATTTGTTTAGCACTAAGTGTGCCACTGTCTCCAAAACTGACCAGAGGCTGCACTTCATGCTACAAAAAGTGCAAAATACAGAAGTGCCATGAACAAGAACCTCCTGCTTTATGTCCTTTTATATTGTTCTGGTGCTCTAGCAATAGGAATTTTCACTATGCACCCCCCAATTACGCCAAGTGACATAATGGTATACTTTCAAGGGATTTCATTTTGTGTGGAAAACATAAGACAAAATGCTGTAAAACACCCGAATTATGCCACTGTACTTGAAATTTTGCCCGGGCCTCATGAAAAGCTATATTTACTGATCATTGGAGCAGTGGAGCTATGGGCCCTACTAAGGGAAATGGGGCCCTCTGGCATGGTAAGGTTGTAAAAGACAGCTATAACTGGGGTGCAGTAGATGATTCACACTTCTGCACCTCAGTGCTTCTGTACCTGCTCCACTAATAAACATAGGCGCTGGAGGTAGGGGTGCGGGAGGTGCTACAGCACCCCCAGAAATAACCAGGCTGGAGTTCAGAAGGTGAATGAGCAATAAAGATGCCTTTTAACTTTGGGCCATATTTATCAAAGTTTTGCAGCGCCCTTGTACCATGCAAGGTAATGCCAGGGCTACGCAAAACCTAGCTGAAATTTACCAAACCACGTAAGGCCACCTTGCGTGGCCCTGCGGTGCTTGGTAAATCTGGAGTAACGCAAGGCAGCACAAGTTGTTGCCTTGCGTTACTCTGCCCCAGGGAGGCGTTCCAATGGTGGAGCATAAGTGTTCCACGCATCTACCCATGGATTTTGGCGCAGTGCCAGATTTATCAGGAGTGGTAGACTTGGGAAAGTGTCAAAATGCTGCATCTTCCCATGTGAGGTGTAACTAGGAGAAAAATCTTTATTTCTCCTTGTTTTTCCTCTTTCTACATGTGCTGCATTCTGCAGCACACGTAGAAAGAGGAAAAAGTCTCATAGGATTGTTTTTGTGCAGGAAGGTGTCTCTTCCGGCAGAAAAGCAATCCTGCATGCAACGCAGGCACCCTTGCACCATGGTGCAAGGGTATGCGATATATCCGTTTTTTATATTGCGAGTTTGAGATATATTTTAAAAACTGCACTGAGAGGTAAAAACAGAGCCTCAATATAACAAAAGACAAATAGATAGCCATTTTGGCTTAATGTACAAAGTGAAACCAGAGAACCTGGACAAATCACCGCTTCCCCATTTAAATTGTGTTAGCTTAGGCAAAAAAATGTACACCAAAACTCTTTTTTTCATCATTATTGCGTATGATAGCATTTTCAAATATGTGAGTTCAGGCTTTCAGTTGTACAAAAATGCCACATTAAATAAGTGCTTCTCAGTGCAGTGCTATAATGCGCCCTGTTAGTGTCAAGGATACACATGTTAAAGAAATACCCTTTTTGAATTTTGAAGAGAATTTATCATATGTTACTTGATGTTTGTTGTATCATTTACAAAGTAAATACTTTCAGGTCTCTGCTTGTGCACGGGCTCCGAGATCTGAGCCAGACCCTTGGCTCAGCTCTTGCTTGTCTCTGCCTGTTAATTTGTTAGCTCACCCACCTAGAGTTGTTTGTGTGTTCAGTAAAACTTTATGTCTGTATGTCTGTGCGAATGTAATGCCCATTTCAATGAAAAATGTGCTGTCTGTAAATGACAGTACTCTACCAAACCATGCACTAGTATATTTGTGACAATGTGCTCCAAAATGCACCACCGGCTACATACCAGGGAGCAGATTTACAAGACCCTTGCGCCACTTTTGCGTCACTTTTAACATGGGAAAAGTGACGCAAAAGTGGCGCAAGGGGCTTGTAAATCTGCCCCCATGTCCTTACCACGCCCCTGCTGAAGGGGCGTGGCTCATTTGCAACACTTGTTTTGTGTGAAGCTTGGATTGTTCACAGTCCCTAAGACTTGGATGATGTAACATTGATGGCAGAACCCCCACTCTGAAAAGTGTTCCAGCAACACTTCTAATGATATTACGCCCTTACCTGGCCTGCTTTATGTGAGGCGGTAAGGCTACATACATACACTCTTTCTCTCCCACTGTTTTACTAATTCGATATAGACTAATGTTGCACAGCAGGTGGCGCTACAGGATCACAGATCGACGCGTCTGAAGGCGGCTGGGACGATGGGATCCCGGAGAAATGGCCTTGCACTGCTCGCTCAAAATTGGGGGATTCTACACGAGCGACGTTATGAAAAGACATCCATTTTAGGGGCTACTCCATCATTTGCGCCTTACATGCTAGTGGTGGGCGAGCCAACAAATTAACAGGAAGAGCGGAGACCGAACCGAGGCAGAGCTAGAGACGAGCTGAGGGTTTGGCTGGGCACAAGCCGAGCCCTGAAAATGTTTGGCACATAAACTGTGCAATGCAACAATCACCATGTAAAATATGATATTCTTCAAAATTCAAAAAACGGTATTTAATATGCAGAGGCGTTTCAACTTAGTACATCAGAAGATATCTCTACATTGTGAGTGAGGCTCATGTATTAAAAGTGACAGTTTTTAAACATGAACTAAAAAAACATGTCGCCCACTCGCCTGTCCTGACAGCAATACCATTAGTGAATCATGAGGCAAGTCAGTTGTCATGTGCACCCTGTATGTGAGCTAGATTCTTACATGAAGCAACGCTATAATCTATTTAAATCAGGCACACGGGAGGAGTTGGTATAGCATCCACCCTGAACTCAGGTACTTCAAAGTGCTTGCAGATGCAGTAAGGAAACAAGCATTGGCATAGCCAATAGGTCTCACCTTTGGGACCTTATAAGTGTTTAGCTATGCAACAGTTGATGTTGTTGCACCAAGGATATTGTGCTGGATAACTAAACACTTATAAGGTCCCAAAGGCGGACCTATTGGCTATGCCAATAATTGTTTTTTTTACGAGAACGCAACAAATTCAGTCTTTTTTTAACTGGGGAAGGACGAGGTACGCGGTGGGGTTGTGCCGCCCCTGTCACGGAGCTGCCGAAGATCAACGAATTGATGGTCAGGTCACAGGACGCAAGAGCTTCAACTTGTCGAAGTGAAATAGTAAAAAAGTGGCGGGTACATCGCTCGGTGTGTGGTGGTTTAAGATTCACTCCGATACCAGCAACACAGTCAAAGAAGAAATGGACTACACAAACAAATGCACATATAAGTACAGGGTCAATACATAAAACACAGCTTTCTTTTTGTCTCTATCATTTTATCTATCTATTATTTTGAATGTTTGCAAATAGATAGATGGTGACACCGTAGCGTAGAGCTATAACGGCACAATAAAATATTACATGAGAGAAATGGGACAGGTGCGTGGACAGCGAACAGGCAGATGAAGCGATATCGGACTCATATGCAGAAATATTGGGTTACACTACAATGCAGATAAACGGACTGTCACACAGATCAATGGACGTTAGACAAGCAGATACACGTGTAGACAGTCAAACAATTCACTGGAAAGACGGACAAGTATACATGGTAGACAAACATAACTGGGTAGAGGAACGGATAGACCCACGGACAGTTGGTTAGACGGGCAAGCAAACAATTAGACGGATAACATAGTAAACAGTCAGACAAGTAAACACCCATACAGATAAACATGCAAACGGTGAGATACCCGGCAGAAAAACAGACACTTGAGAGGAGAAAGAAAAACAACAAACAAATAAACGACAGACAGGTACATGAAAAGACCGGTAGTTAAAAGACTGAACAAACCGACAGGCAGGATAAACAACAGGAAGATAAAGGGATATACACAAAAGGAGCAGACAGACAGAAAAACGAAATAGGCAAACGTCAGTCAGAAAAACACACATCAGTGAGACGGTAACAGATAAAACTGGTAGACAGGAAGCAGAAGTGATGGACAGATTGACAGATACGTGTATAGAAAGACCCTTCCGTTCCCTCCACGGACTGCTGAAGGGTGCAGCGTCACGTGTCTTGGAACTTACAGCTCAGGGCACAGTACTGCAGCACACGGGGCAATCCGGTCTCTTTAACAAGTCTGGGTAACTGGTTATCTCCGCACTAGAGAGGTGGAGAAAACTGAAAACAGTCTCAAACATACTCGAGACAACAGAAACAGGCCCGCACTGGTCGAATTAACATAGGAAGGAAGTCAGTCACTGCAGACACACATCAGTACCCGTTCTCTGTAGTCTGTGAACGTGTCAGTGAACGGATAAACACACTTGAATATGGGCCTCGTTAGGATTAACCGACAAAACCAGGACAAGGAAGGCGCTAAAAGACTAAAGATAGCCCAGACGATTGCAGGCGAAAGAAACAGTAAAACGCACAAGAAAATATATCAATTAAAGGAGTAGGAAAGCATGTAAAAAGAGTGGAGGCATTGTGCAAAGAAAAAAGAAAGGAAGCAAATTAAAAAGGCTGGGTTAAAATCAATAGAGAAAAGACGTCAGGCTGTAAAAATATGAACAACATAATGAAGAGAAGAAAACAAGAAATGAATTGCAGATGGGACAATGGAAACAATCATGAGAAGAATAGCATACTGGAAGAAAATGGAAAGAAGGACGTGGTGATTGGAGGGGAAATAAAGGAAGGAAAGGCGGTAGAAAGAAATGAAGCACTCGAGAAATTAATAACGGAAGGTGGTCGGGAAAGAGAAATGGTCTGGAGGTGGAAAGGAGTACGGAGAGAAAAGAATGGGGGGAAGGCAAATGAGGAATGAAAGAAAGCAGAAAAGGAAGAAGGAAGGGGCAGACACAAAAAAAAGATTCAGAAAAGATGAGAGAAATAGCAAAAGGCATGTAGCTAAAGATTATGAAAAAAGAATATAAAAGACTCAAAGGAAGAAAGGTAAATATAAGATGTAAGATAATGAAACGGAATAACCGAAATACCAAGAACTTCAATCGAACGACGGACGCAAATCAATGAATGGAGAAAATCTAAGAGAAAAACAAACCAAGAAAGGAGAACCAAAGAAGAAAGAAAGAGTACAATCAAGGCAAAGAGAAACAAATAGCTAACTAAGTAAAGAGGGGGAGAATACAATTTAAAAGACGGGATAATCCCGGGAGTGGTGCGTGCGCGCGCGCGCAGCCTGCTCTTTTTGGAAGCACTGCACTCGTGCTTGTGGCGCGCCCCTGCTCGCTCCCGCAAGCTGGATGCCGCCACAAGCACGAGTGTGTGCTTCCAAAAAGAGCAGAGCGACGGCTAAAGGTCCTCCTATGCAGCGCATGCAGACCTAAAAAGGGAAGCAGGGTGGAACACACAATTTGGAAAAATACCGGAAAATCCTATTTTTTTTATTTCACTTTATGCCATTGAGCCCATAGATGGATATCGATTTCCCTCTTCTGTTTTAAATCAAATGTTCATTTTTTTTTAAATTCTTGGCACCCTAGGTTAGAGTGTTGGTAGCACGAAGAAGCCATATTAAAGCTCGGCTCGTCTTGGGCACAAAGGTCCAAGAGGACCTCGAGCTAACCCAGAGCCAGGCATCTTGCTCAAGGCTGGCTCGAGCTACTTGACCGTCTACCATCCAGATATGGCGAACCACCCGGTAAGCTTCTGAGGGAATTTTTGGAGGCCATGGGTTTACTTGATGTATGGCGTACATGTCACCCTACAACCAGACAATACACTTTTCACTCCGGAGTACATGGGAGTATGTCCCGTATTGATTATCTTTTTTGTAAAGCTACCCAACTTTCCAAATTTAGCGAAGTTACCTTTCTTCCCAGAGGCATTTCCGACCACTCTCCGATTGTAACGCATTACGGTGGTGTGCCGCCCCCCACTAGTCGTGAAATGGTGTTCAGTCCTTGGTACCTTCGTATACCAGCTATATGCGATAAATTGACGGTAGCCACCCAAAATTACTTCGCTGAGAACGACGGCTCGGTAGAATCTGATGTGACACTATGGGAAGCATATAAGGCTGTGATTCGTGGTTGCGGAGTGGCAGCAATAGCAGGACATAAAAAAGAGAAACTTAAACAATTAGAAGATATAGAACGGGAGCTAGGACAACTTGAAGCAGAAATGGTCACATCCGTGTCCCCTGACTCCTCACATAAATTGGCCATTAAACAAAAAGAATATAGGGACATAGAGGAGGACGCCGCCCGAACTCAATATCTTGCTACTCAGCACCGTATCTATGATGTTGGTGATAAAGCCAGTAAGTTATTAGCATGGTTAGATAAGCGAGAGTAGGCCAATAGATGGGTAGCTGAAATTTCGGACCCACAGGGCTCGTGCCATCATGATAATGCTGGAATTGCAGGAACATTTGCAAACTATTTTAAAACTGTTTATACCCCCACGCCTACACTGACTCACACAGCGGCTGCGGAATTGCTTTCTACGCTGCCTCTACCGCAACTGGACCCCCAGGAGATATCTGATTTAGACGTGGCATTGACCCCGGGGGAGGTGTCTAAGGCAATAGGCGCTTTACAGTCTGGGAAAGCAATGGGCCCCAGTGGCCTCCCTATCGAGCTTTATAAATCCATGGCCTCTGGTATCGCACCATTTCTAGTACGTATGTATGATGAAAGTGCAACTTGAGGTATTCTGCCGGAAACGCAGAGATTGGCTAACATCGCCGTAATACATAAAAAAGGGAAACCTGCCAATAGCTGCTCTTCGTATAGACCTATTTTCCTCTTAGACCCAGAGGTTAAGATTTTAGCTAAAACACTAGCCCTCCGCCTCTCCCCCTATCTCCATAAACTAATTCATCCGGATCAGTCTGGATTTATGCCAACCAGAAACACCGCTTTGAATTTGCGCCGCCTATTTGGGGTGTTGGGTCAGGCATCCACTATCCAAGAGTACTCAGTGATCATGTCCTTAGATGCTAAGACGGCCTTCGACATGATTGAGTGGCCTTTTCTTTTTGCCGTCTTGGAGCGATATGGATTTGGTACACGATTCTTGTCTTTAGTACGGCTGCTTTATTCACGTCCCCTAGCCCGAATCATAGTAAATGGTGCCAGATCGGCGGTTTTAGAGTTAGGTAAAGGTACAAGACAGGGCTGCCCCCTATCGCCCCTTCTTTTCGCTCTAGCTCTGGAGCCATTGACTATTTGGATAAGAGGGAATCCCCTGATTAGAGGTCTCAATTGGTCGGCAGACTGGACGGACAAAATCTCCCTTTACGCTGACGACATTTTGCTCTATCTGGCTCGTCCCCGATTTTTGATTCACAGAGTTCTCCATATTTTCGCTCTTTTTCAAAAATATTCTGGATATACTATAAATTGGGACAAATCCCTGGTTTATGTTCTGAGTGGAACGCGCCCAGTCCTTGCCAATGACTGTGAAACTCGGATAGTTACAGAGGGCTTTCGGTATCTTGGCATCTATATAACAAAGGTTGCAGGAGCCTTCTATCTACAGAACCTTGTTTCCCCTTTGCACCGTCTTCATGCTGATGTCCAACATTGGAAGTCCTTGCCCTTAAAACTATTAGGAAGAGCCGCTCTTTATAAAATGATGGCACTACCCCGCTTTCTTTATGCCTTGCAAAACACACCTTTCTTGGTCCCTCCACAATACTTCATGTCCATCGATTCCGAAGTGCAATCCCTGCTTTGGAATAATGGTACACCTAGAATAGCCCTGGCCAAACTCACTAAAAGCTGGTATGATGGTGGAATTACTCTTCCAGCCACTAGATTCTATTACTGGGCTTCACAACTGGTAGTTCTCAATCACTGGCTGCACCGACCCATTAACGACCCAGCATACAGAATGGATAGGTATAATATGCCCTCGGGTAATTATCTCAGGATACTATATGGAAGGAAGAAACACATACCCCAATACACCCCGACCTCCACCACGGTTGCTATTTGGCATACAGCCACGGCCGCGTTGGGCTGGAAGGGCAGGATTACGCAGGTCACTCCACTGCTTGAGTCTGGTCAATTAGGTATGCTCTCACAACATCCAGGGTTTGATAAATGGGACTTGATTGGCCTTTCTAAGGTTGGCGATATCTGGAAAAAGGGGAGGGTTGTTCCATTCGGTGACTTGCAATCTCAATATCAACTGCAGGGGGGAGAGACTTTCAGATATCTTCAAGTCCGTAATGCATTACAAAAAACGATACTCAAAGGTTCCGATTTGCCAGTTTCCTCCCCGTTGGAAGACAGATTATTAGATGATTATCTCCCAGACAAAGCGATTTCATTAACATACCAGAAGATTCTTAATAATTCACCTGAGACACATAATAAATTGAGATTAAAATGGGCTGAGGGGCTTGGGGATTTGGATGATGATGACTGGAGAGAAGATCTAGCGTCACCCCGGGAGGTGGCTATTCGTTCCCGCTTTAGGTTTATACAACTTAAAATACTTCATAGGGCGTATTATACCAGCTCTGCGCTTGTTAAGATGGGTCTCCTGGTCTCCCCTGCCTGTCCTTGTAATTGTGGACAGACAGGTACTTTCCTGCACCAATGGTGGGAATGCCCTAGCCTTCAACGGTACTGCGGAAAAGTGGTCTCAACTATGTCTCTTGTATGTCACAAAACGATTGAAGCTTCCGCGTGCTTGTGTCTCTTAAATATTTGGGAGGCCACGGATTTAACAAGATTTGAACGAATCTGGGTCACACTAGGGTGTATGGTAGCAAAACGGAATATTGCTAGAGCGTGGAAGGGAGGGGTCGAGCTCAGACAAACTGAATGGGAAACTGATATGGATTGAAGTATGCAAGCGGAGAGGGCGATATACGAAAGCAGGGGATGCCCTGGCAAATGGACTAAAATATGGGGCCCATGGAACGAGAACAGAAATTTCATTTGCATTCCATTTTCGGAGGTGCCCCCCGAACATCACGGACATTGAGACACTGTAGATGTTCACTTCTATTGCCTAGGACGAGGTTTTATTTGCTTACTTAGACCCACAATGCTGAATCATTTTGCATGTATTATTTATCCAGTACTGTATTACCATGAGTGACTGCATTGGTTTTGTTTGTATTTTGTTTTATGTTTCATCTTAATAAAAAAGATTTATTTAATAAAAAAAAGGCTGGCTCAAGCTTTCAGTGGCTCGCCCACCTCTATTTCATACCACTCAAAGTGCTCTTCATCACCCTGCAGACATCATTTTCAGCATGGGTTTTTTCACTTTTAGTTAGAACACAAGACAATCAATGCTGATACTACGTGCATAAACCGCACAATTTCTGCTAATTGCATTGAGGAATTGGAAATCCAGTGTTTTTCGCTTTTGTGTTCTCTTGGGCCTGTTGCATTTTTTCCTTCTCTAACCTTCCCTACATTTTAAAGTCGTTCTACCAGAGGCTGATAAACGGTGTTAGTTGTGTGTCAGTTCTTCTTGTGGACTCTCCTTTCTTTATATCTGTTCTCAGGGGAGCAATTAGACCCATCTTGGGAGGGGACTAGCAGGTCAACCAATGGAGGTGGGGCTAACTCTTCAAACAACAGGGCGGAGCTATCCTTAGAACCAGTAGAAGAAAATATGGTGATAAATGATGCATGTTAAACATATTGGTTAAACCCAATACGAATATAATAAATATATTTCAGTGGATTTAACAATGTTTATAGGTTACTGGCAGAGATCTTTAAAAAGGGTAATGACTGATTTGACAACTAAAATGCAGCTCCTACAGATTTCAATACAAAGCACTTTAGAACCAGTTTTCGCACATTTATTTCAAGACGATGACCCTTTTTTCCAATTTTTGGAAAATTCGTTCTGTTAAATGACAAGTTCATGACATTTTGTAATTCCATCTTCAGAAAAACATTCCTGTCTGACTGTTAACTACACGTACTTTTCAGTCAGGCCATTGGAATGTTGCAACATATGTCTGCTTGAGGCAGCAAAAATACAAAAGTCTCAGAATATTTAACTAAGTGGGTTAACACATCTGATTTTGGGATGTGTGACTGGCAAATCTCAGGTTTGACTTCTAATGCATCTTCCATTTCTCCTGAAATGTAATAAGTGCCAATCAATTGGTAATATCTGTGCTATTGTAATTAAAATTAAAATTATTGTTTTGAGCACCCCACATTGACTAGTTCTCATATGAGATGACTGAGTTACATAACATGCATGAAGCCAGTAGGCTAAAGAGTTAGCAAAAGGTGGTGGTTGCCTTGAAATAACTTTCCAGTGAATGGTGTTCTAGAATGCAAAGGATGCAAGTACTTCTCCAAGTTTGGGAACAGAGAGAATGTGTGGCTGATAGGTAATGTCCTGCAAATAAATATTGTCTCTTAATAGCATATGTTATTATACATATTATGTATAAGGTAGTGCCACTCTGAGTGAGTGGTAACCCTCTAGGCACAGCTGGAGACCTGACCATGCAGGTGTCAAATCTTTGATTTTAGGGTAATCAACTCCTTAAGGGTTGCACAAAATCCACACACTTCTCTTAGAATCTTTTGAAAGCTTGAATTTAATTCATTCAATGCATGTGGTTCAAGGAATTATTTAGAATGCCAATGGCAAAATCTTTCATTTCCCAATGCATTTCGGGCATGCAAGCCCTTCATCAGGGGAATAATATCAGCCACATGGGGATGCAACGTACTCCAAGTGATCCGAAAGCCTTGGAGTACGTTGACACCTGCATGGTCAGGTCTCCAGCTGTGCCTAGAGGGTTACCACTCACTCAGAGTGGCACTACCTTATACATTTCATGTGACACCCCTTCCAGAGGGTGATACCTCCAGTGCACGCAACAACATCGAACTTTGTTCAACTTAAGCTGTGCATGCTCATACACCATTGATTATACATATTATAACAGCTAGGCTTTCAATTACATATAGTGTGAAATTCTCTAAAATAAAAGGTTGCTTTTAAATCCTGCCAGGGCAGGTTGACATTGCTCACAAGTGGAAATCCCCTCACCCCCACCCTAACAGAATGGGGAATGGGAGTGGTTTGGTGTGCCCAGAAGGAAAAACAGAAATATCTTGCCAGGGGCTGCCCGCAGAAGTATGAAAATATTTGGGGCAAATGGTGGTCCTATTACGCGCCCTGACTCTAGTGAATGATGGGGATGGGTCTTAAGGGGCGGGGGCCTAGTGCATTTATGTTATCTCAATTATATGACATCAGTGGGCTATGCTATTTGTTCTCGGTTGCCATAAAGTAATAAAATTGGTTTATCAAACAATCCTGCCAGGGCAATATATGTCAACTGGCAAATCTGTTCCAAATTTTTCCAACATCCCTTTGAGAAGAACGAACATATTCTCTAAAATGACTGTTCCTTCCTCTCCACGGGTTTGGTACCTTAACGTGAAACTCCTCACGTATGACTCAATGAAATCTCCACTGCCATTGCCTCCTTTTTAGACATTAATGATACTCCTGTCACATCTATTTCGCTTTTGTGGGAATCCTTGAAGGCTGTTGTGCGGGGTCACTTTATCGCTATGGCAGCTCATTTCAACAGGGACAGGCGTGAACTACGCTCCCAACTAGAATCTTAGATTAAGGTGTTAGAAGACTCCCATAAACGCACTGGTACCCTTGTGCTCTGCCACCAGCCGACCGTGGCCGGTAAAAATTTTAATGCACTAGGCACGGGTCAGGCAGAGTATGCCCTCCTACGGGTAAAACAGAAGTATTACGCGGGCGGAAATAAAGCAGGCCGCTTGTTATCTCACCGCCGCCGAGCCCATGCAGTTGATCGTAGAGTACATGAACTAATAAGTTCTGACGGCGTCCCAAAAAACCAAGATGAGCTGATTACATGAGAATTTAAAAGATTCTATGCTGCCCTGCATTCGGCTTAAGATCACACTAATGACAATATTGTTAACTATCTGGCTGCATTTCCTTTGACAAGTATCCCTCAGACTGACATCTTTACACTTGATAGAGATGTTACTCCTAATGAAGTCCTCATGGCCATACAATGTTTGCAACCAGGTAAGGCCCCGGGACATGATGGCTATGGTGCGGAATTCCATAAGACCTTTGGTACGATTTTAGCTCCCATACTGGCGCACCTTTATAATGCATTTAGCGCCAGCAACACCCTGACAGAAACGATGCAACTTGCCACCATTACGGTGATCCCTAAGGCTGGTAAGGACCCAACACATTGCTCCTTCTACCGCCCCATCTCTTTATTAAAGGCGGATGCCAAGATTTTTACAGGTATCGTGGCGCATAGACTTGCCCCTTACATGCAAGGTCTGGTGGACCCTGATCAATCTGGATTTATTCCCGAAAGGGGCTGTAGTGACAATACGAAACGTCTCTGTCACCTTTTAGACAAAAAGGAGCGTTCTCATATACAGATCCTTCTCCTGTCTGTTGACGTGTAGAAGGACTTTGATCGGGTCCATTGGCCATACCTCAGAGCAGTGCTGAACCACTTTGGTCTAGGCCCACGGTTTTGTAAATGGATTCAGTGCAGCTACACTTCCCCTAAGGCCACGGTACAGGTTAATGGGATTTCATCTCCGTCCTTTCCAATTGAGAGGGGTACACGGTAGGGCTGCTCTCTGTTGCCGTTAATATTTGCTCTTTATATGGAACCATTTGCAGAGCGGTTACGTCAAGACCCACGTATAAAAGGTATCCATATGGGGGGCAGAGAACATAAAATTATGCTGTATGCGGACGACGTTCTTTTACTATTGTCGGACCCCCTCACATTCCTAATAGTAGCGACTAAGGAACTGACGACCTTTGGAAAAGTCTCTGGCTTTAAGACCAATTTCCAGAAATCCTCTATCCTCAACCTAACTACCTCAGAGACTATTCAGACTTAGCTTGAATCTATGTTTCTGTTTACATGCACTACACAAGGGATTAGTTACCTGGGTCTATGCATACATTCTACACAAGACTGTACAGTGGCGCAAAATTATGGCAACCTCCTGATGGTCGCCCACACAGATCTTTCCAAATGGAAGACTTATGGTCTTTTTGTGGTTGGGCCGCCTGGTGTCAATCAAAATGATACTCCTCCCGAAAAATCTATATGTAATGCAAACGCTGCCTCTTCAGCCTTCCCACGAGTATTAGATGAGCTGCAGACCCTTATTTGGGATTTTATTTGGGATGGTAAAAAGGCTAGAATGGCTAAATCACAGGCATATTATTCACAGGCGGAGGGCAGCGTGGAGGTCCCGAATTTACAGTGCTACTATCAGGCAGCTCAGTTGTGATACATGGTGGAATGGCTTGACCCAGCACCAAAAAGCACTCGTGCTTTATTGATCAGGCAGTGGCAGGCATTCCGATTTGGAAGGCCCCGTGGCTACCCAAACCACAAGGGCCTGCAGGAACCTACATTTCACCGATGTTGCGTGCCACTGTGAGAGTGTGTGACAGGGTACAGCTTCGACAAGGTCTATCTACCCCTCCTTCCCCCAAAAGCCAATAATAGGGAACCCGGACTTCCCCTGGCACTACACGGCTCTGTATTTGATGTTTGGCAGGAGTCCAACTGCCAATGGATCGGAGAGCTATTCAATGTTGAGAGCCTCATGGTCTTCTCGCAAGTTCAATCGGCATTCGGGATGCCGCCCATAGCTTGTTGGCAATACACAGCTTTTTGCTACTAGCTGAAGCAACCTTGGCTTCGTCCCCATGCTAGCTAACACTCACCCCATTTGAAAAGTGGCTCTTTATTCCTTCCTCTGATAAACACATTCTCTCAGATATTTACACTTTTCTTACCAACCCAAGGAAACTGTTGAAGACAGCCACTAGACGCAGGTGGTAAGGGGAATGTGAACGTGTATTCTCCAATAAAGAGTGGAGCAATATTCTTCACCGTGCCCGTGCTTCGGCCTGTAATATCGCCAGTTAAAAAATGTTTTTGAAGATTGCCTACTATTGGTATTTTACCCCGGCTCGGGTCGCCAGGTGGAATGCGAGTAGAGAGGATGAATGCTGACGCCACTGTGGGCAGACGGGCACCCTTACACATCTACTTTGGCAATCTCCCCATCTAGGAACCTTTTGGAATGTGGTATTAACTCGGTGAATGACATGTTCGACACTGACATCCCCAGATTTCCCAGCTACGTCCTACTGGGCCTCCCTAATCCTCTGACTTATCCTTTGATGTCCCCTAGGGGTTGAGCAATTACTTTGCCACTGGGAGGTGCCAAACAGGTCTTACTTTCCAGGTGGAGCTCCGAGGCGATTCCTACACACCTCAACTGATTGAATAGCTTTTGGAAAAGCTGAAATCGGCGGCGAACCACTCCTTATCCCTATTTGACAAGACCTGGGGACCGTGTATTAGATACTTGTCAAATGAATTCTGAGAATTGTCAAGCCCACTGTATTTGCGGATTCTTAGGCTAACCCATACAGATTTTGATTCCCTCTCACCTAACACCTAATGGCTATTTGCGTACCAAATATCCCGACTAACAGTACTTAGTGATTGGTGTCTTTATTTTCCTCTGCCTATCCCTGACATCATACCCCTCTCCATTTCTTTTTAAAATGTTTCTTATGTTTGATTTTTGGCCTGCAAGCAATTGACAGTGACATTCCCCACCGGCTTTTAGATGTAGGTGGGCTGTTGTAGTATTTGTGTTTTCATTAGTGCTATTGTTCATAATAATAATAAAAAGATCTTAAACCTTAAATGACTGTTCCTGAAGGAATACCAGTGCTTCTCAAACGTTTTAGAACCATGACTCAATTTTTAGAATGACAAACTTTTGTAGGCAATTTTTTTAAGTAACTCAAGCATCGTGTGGTAGCGCACTGTCATTTACAGATAGCTTATTTTGCACTGAACTGGCCACGAAATATGCACAGACATACAATTTTACGGATAAAACTATATTGCTCACAAATTATAATGTGTGGAAATCAGGTATCATTGAATATTTATCATTTATGCATCACCAAGTTAAGTATCTTGATTTGTTTTGATCCTATTAAAATCTTTGTTTCTATCACACTTTGGAATCACAAAAAAATGTCCTCCATTTTAGCTTTCCTACTTGCTGAATTTGTACAGTTCATTTACAGATATTTACATTTTGTTGTGTGTTACAAGAAATGATATCCTCTCGCCCTTCCTTTCACACTTTCAGCACTCCAGCCAGATTGTCACATAATTCACTTTACTTTTCTTTCTCTGACAGCAAAGTGAGAGGAGTTTATAAACACCAGTCCCCATGTTAAAAAACATAAGCCGCAATTTGTCAGAAGACTAACCTTTTGGTGGACTTGATCCTTTCACAGCGCAGCTCCGTCTGGTAGCTGCTGCTGTCCCTGTTGCTGCTGCTGACCCCTGGTCAGGAGTTTGAGGCCCTCCTCCACCCGCAGGCTCCTGCCTGCCCCTCATTCCTGGTGGTCTAGTGGAAGAGTGTCCCTGCTCTGCTGCTCGACTGCCCTTCTGTCTCTCTTTCTGCTTTTCTCTCTCTCTCTTTAAATTTCTCCTGCTTCTGCCTTTTTTGATTTTCTTTTTCTATTTCCTTTTACCTGTTTTTTTGCTCCTTTGCCGCCCCTGCCACTGCGATCCCCCGTGGCCCCATCCCCTTCCAGTGACCCTTCCCGCTCCCAGATTTTCCCGCCTCCCAGCTGTCCAGCCCCCCCGCATCACTACTTAATGGCAGCTATAAAATCACCCACAAGGACCGCGCCGACCGACCACGAGGAGGCATTGCCAATCGTCCACAAGAACACCCTCGGACTGACCACGGACTCAAATGACTCAATGACAACCATGGAACACCTCCACCTCCACTTCCAGATCCAGACCAACCCCAAAACCTCCCTCCCCGGCACCCTCGTCTACAGGCCCCCCGGTCCCTGCCCGCCCTTCACCAACACCATTGTAGACCTCATCACACCCCAGGCTCTCGCATCCACTGAGTACATCCTACTCGGAGACCTCAACTTCCAACTGGACAACCCCAGCGACCAGAACCCCGCCTCCCTACTAGAGAACCTTGCCAACATCGGACTCAAGCAGCTAGTGACCTCACCAACCCACACAATCGGACACACGCTCAACCGCGTTTTCTCCGCCAGCAGGAACATTACCTACAGCCACACCACAAACTCCTCTGGACCGACCACCACTGCATACATCTCGCCTTCACCATGCCCACCGTACCCCACCACCCTCATTGCCCAACCCCCTGTCACAGCTAGAAGAAGGCCACCGAAGAACGTCTCATTGACTTTCTCAGCATGACCACTCCGCCAACACCACCAGACGCCAACACCGCAGCTCGCAACCTTCACCGATGGATCTCCAACTGCGCCGACACTCAGGCACCCCTCAAGAAGACACCCGGCAAGCAACACTCCAAGAAAGCCAGCTGGTTCACTTCCACCCTCCACGAGTCCAGATGCACCTGCTGACAAGTCGAGAAGAGATGGATGAACAACAAAACCCCAGAAACCCACGCAAGCTTCAAATCCGCCGACAATGCACACCACCTTCTCCTCAAAACCACAAAGAAAACGGCCTCCTAGGACAGAATAAACGCCAACGCGCACAACAGTAAAGAACTATTCGCTATCGTCAAGGAGTTCGACAGGCCCAACAGCGAGACCACAGACGTCTCACCCTCCCAAGACCTCTGCAACAAACTAGACATCTTCTTCCACCACAAGATCAGGCAGATCTATGACACCTTCGACACCCAACACCCCACCACTACGCCCACCACCACAGCACGCAAGGAACAGTTTCTTACCTGTAACTCCAGTTCTCTCGTAGGGGTATTTCCATGATAAGTCATAAGCACTTGAATAGTCCCGCCCACGTGCGGTGACCCCGGAGCACTTCTTTAAATATATCTTCTTAAGTGGGATTTTTCACCTTTCTTCAGGAAGGCCTGCAAAGACACTTAAGAGATAGTGTAGAGATAATGCAGCCTAAATAAATAGGCTACACTGGCCGCATTTTTATCTTGAAGTGAAAAAAGGGAGCCAGTATACTATATTTTGTACCATTATTGAAGTGTTTAACACACAGAAGAATCCCCTTCACAAAATTCCTTTTTTCATGATAGAGCTGAAAGGAGAGGACAGAATAGCCCCATAAGCTGCCATTATATGTCTTAAAAATAGAAGCTGTGTCTTAAAGAATCCAGAGACCACCAGTATCCCATCATGCACAGCTAGTGGCAGTTACTTCAGTTCTTTTTGAGGGCAATGAGAAATGAATGCATGTTTTATGTTATGGATCCCTCTGTCTATTCCACCGGGGAGGAGGGAGGGTTGCTTATGACTTATCATGGAAATACTCCTATGAGAGAATTGGAGTTACAGGTAAGAAACTGTTCCTTCTCTCGTAGGGGATTTCCATGTATAGTCATAAGCACTTGAATAGACTAGCAAGCCCATACCTATAGAACACGGTGGAAGAGACAGAGAAAAAAGTAATGCAGATTTAAGCAAATAGGTTCCTAAGGAAAGCCTGCCCTACTTGAGCATCTGCCTTGGCATCCGAGTCCAGGCAGTAGTGTTTAGTGAATGTATGAATTGATCTCCAGGTTGCAGCTTTGCATATCTCTGCAATGGGTATATTACGAAGCAAATCCGCAGTAGCTGCCTTCCCTCTGGAAGAGTGAGCTTTAGGCTTAACGGCCAGAGATTTATTAGCTTTATAGTAACAGAGTAAGATGCAGGAAACAATCCATCTGGAGATGGACTGCTTAGAAGTCACTAGACCTGTACGGAGGGAGCCATAGTTTACAAATAATTGGTCAGATCTCCGTAGATCCTTAGTTTTATCCAGATAGAATTTTAAATCCCGTCTAACATCCAGGGAATGAAGAGATCTCTCCGCTGGAGTAGATGGATGCTGGAAATAGGTAGGTAAAGAAATCGTCTGATTTACATGAAAATCCGAAACCACCTTAGGGAGGAATTTTGGATGAGTCCTCATGACTACTTTAAATGCATGAAACACTGTGTATGGCTCTTGACAGCAAAGTGACTGGATTTCACTAACCCTGCGGGCCGATGTAATAGCCACAAGGGAAGCCGTCTTCCAAGACAGATGCTGATGAGACGCCTTATGTAAGGGTTCAAAAGGTTCCTGCATACGACGAGAGAGGACCACATTAAGCTCCCAAGGAGGAGAGGGACTTCTAATGGGAGAAAACCTTCTTCAAACCCTCCAGGAAATCTCTGATAACAGGAATTCTGAAAAAGGAAGTTTGTGAAGGGAATTTCCTGTAGGCAGTTAGGGCTGCCAAGTGAACCCTAATGGAAGAAGATTGAAGGCCAGATTGTGCCAGATGGAGCAAATATGGAAGGATGACATCTTCCTGGCAAGGGGTAGGATCCTCATTCTTCGATGAACACCAAATACAGAATCTCTTCCATTTATGAGCATAAGCGGAAAGTGTGGAAGGCCGCTTTGCTTCCTTGAGGATGTCCATGCAGTTCTGAGGTAAGTTTAAGTGTCCATACTGTACTAGGTCACGAGCCATGCTGCCAAATTCAAAGAGGAGAGGTTGGGGTGCACCATTTGGCCTCTGAACTTCGTTAGCAGATCTGTTCTGCATGGAAGCCTGAGATGTGGATGGATAGACCGGTGAAGGAGGTCCATGAACCACCATTGATGTGGCCACTCTGGGGCTATGAGTATCATTTTGGCCCGTGATTGTGACAGCTTGATGAGGACTGCCGGGATTAGGGGAACTGGAGGAAAGGCGTAGAGAAATCTGCCTGACCAGTTGACCCATAGTATATAACATACAGCAATGTCTCAACAGGTATTATTTAGTTCATAATTACAGAAGGGAATATGCACACAGAGTGTTGCAAGGGAAAGGGAAAACCAGAAGGAGATTTCTATATGTGCCCTCCTTTACCTCAACTATCCCTACTGTTGCAATTTGTACCTTGCAGTTAACATGTCTATGCTGTAAATACTGGTATCACCTTGGGTCTAGAATTACCACGTTTAAATACTTGTCTCTTGCCCTCTCTTACCAAACTTGAATTTTTTATTTTTTTGTCCTACTTTACTTCAACTAACCCTACTGTGGTAATTTAGGGGCATATTAACAACCAGGCGATAGTCAATTATCGCCACTTTAGCGTCCGTTTTCGGACGGAAAGCGGCGATAATTCTATCGCCTAATCAGCAAGGTCACGCTATCGCGTGAATCCCTGCACTATCGCCCTTTCCCCCAACGCCCATCCTGCATCTCTAATTAGATGCAAGGTGGGCGTTACTGGGCGTACCCCAGATGGGCTACGTTGTAAATATCGCCGATGTGCACATCGCGATATTTACAAGGCAGCCCACAGGATGATAGCAGACGTTAGATTTTGGCGAAAACGGCCGTTTTCGCCAAAATCTAACGTCTGCTATTATCCCGACTTAGCCATCCCTAACATAGGGGATGGATTGTGCTGATATGACCACAGGGTCGTATCAGCAAGGTTATCGCCGTTTGCAGGGAACATCGCTGGAAAACCAGCGATGTTCCCTGCAAAACGGCGATAACCTCGCTATCTCTGGAATTTTTATCGCCCTGGAGAAGCGTGTTGTTAATAACGCGCTACCAGGGCGATAATTCCCGGAGATAGCCAGCGATAAGAAATCTATCGCTAAGCACGGCCAGCGATAATTATCGCTGGCCGTTGATAATATGCCCCTTGAATCTTACAGTTAACATGTCTATGCTGGAAATACTGGTATCACCTTGGATCTAGGATCTTGGATTTGCCCTCTGAAAATTCATTTTCTCTCCAAAAAGACTATGTAATATTGAAACTGTATTGTAATTCCTTTTGGCAAATCACTGTCAATGTATTCTCCACCGGTTGTTATCTTTATTTTATTTTATATTAATTTTTGGTTTTACCTTTGCAGTCCAGTACACTTGAAGTGTCCCGGTCCCCGCCCTACTAATGCCCCTCTCGTCCTTGCTTTTCCACACACGGCAGCCCACCAGATGTGATTTTTTTCACCGCACTCGTGGCTTCGCTGCCATTTTCCACCTCATGTAAGTGTTCCTCATTTACCGGTCCACTGCTCACATTGTCCTCAAAGCTATTATCTTTTTACTGTGATTTTAATATACCGCCCTCTCTCCTATTGTTTCAGCCTTAGTCTAACAAGGCTCATTCTCAATTCGCTGAACCTGTCTGGGGTCACGCTTAAGTAAGTGGCTTCTCCTTGTTATTATCCCCTCCAATTGTCTTTGTGACAATGGCACCCACTCATTTTTATTCTCTGGTCTGCCCATAGCACCATCCCAGTCCTACACCCAACTTGTTGTATTCATTTTTGACTACAAGCTAGGTCAGTGAATCAGTCATGACATTACAATTTTTTTATACCCAGTCACCTCAAATTTCTTTCTTCTTCCCCACTGCTTGAGGCTAGACACTATAAACATTTTCTCATCGTACACTCTACTCTTGAGCGTACTTTGAATTCCCGCGCTTGGCTCTACCCCTGTCCTCATGACTACACTGTTACTTGATGGCTCATCCCCCTTCTCTATTACCTATGGTGCTGTCAATCCTGAGAGCCTGTCGTCTTTTGCCATCTAGTTTTACGGTCTACCCTGAATTGGAATACATTCTTTTTTCTCCATAGAGCACTTGTATCAGTAATGTAACCTGGTCCTGATGATGGCCTGAATTCTTCACAGGCCGAAACGCCGTCGACATTGCAGCGCAATTCAAGGTGCCACCTTCGTGGTCCCCCCAAAAAACTGTCTTGTTCATTTATTTATTATTGTACGGGTACCAACAAGAGTTCACTGTATATATCTCTTTGCACCATTTCCTGCTGTTTTATATCTTTTCACTTATCACTTACGCCGTTCACCTTTTTACGAGCACTAGTGCACAGGTTTGTACAGGTTACATGACATTTAATGTAACATAGTGCTTTTGGTTTGATCTTACAATCAAAATATATGGAAAAAGTTTATTTCGCATTTATTGTTTCCTCGTCTCTTGTCTCCTTCTGGTTTTCCCTTTCCCTTGCAACACTCCGTGTGCATATTCCCTTCTGTATTTGTCAACCAAATAATACCTGTTGAGACATTGCTGTATGTTATATACTATCCTACCCAGGTCTCAACTGGGTTTATGGGCATCCTCTTGTAGCTTGTTACTACAGTTGATCTATAGGGCATTCCCCTGGGTTACCGGTGGGTAGTACCTCGACATGAAGCTTTGGCATTTGCTGTTTTCTGCCGTGGCAAACAAGTCAACCTCCGGAGTACCCTATCTTCCAAAGATATCAAAGACCACGTCATCGTTTAAGACCCACTCGTGGTTTTCCTGGAGGAGCCTGCTGAGAGAGTCGGCCTGAGCGTTCTGAACACCTGGGAGGTGAGTTGCTGTTATGGTCAGGTTTCTGGCCAGAAGCCACTTCCAGATCGTCTGGGCTTCCCGAGATGATGGTCTGAACCTCGAGCCTCCCTGCTTGTTGAGGTAGTACATTGTTGTTGTATTGTCCGTCTGGACAAGCAGGGAGTTGGAGCAGAATGATGGCTGAAAAGCTTTCAGCGCCAGATGAACTGCTCGTAGCTCTAGCAGATTGATGTGGTAAGTGGATTCTCTGCGTGACCATTTGCCTGGAATTTGAAACTGGCCTGTGTGGGCTCCCCATCCTTGGAGAGAGGCCTCCGTGACAATGGTTTGAACAGGTATCTCCTTGTGAAAAGGGATCCCTCGTAGGAGATTGGCCGGATAGCACCACCATTTGATGGACAGGAGGGCATGCTGAGACAATCGAATCTGGTCTTCTCAATCTCCTGTTCGCTGATCCCATTGGTCTTCTAGGCATTCCTACAGGGGTCTCATGTGGAGGCATGCATTCGGTGTGAGGAATATACAGGATACCATCGAGCCCAGGAGCGAGGAGACCTTCCTCACGGTTGGGTGAGACATTGTCATGAGAGACTGAGCCTTCTGAAGGATTGATAAGCGTCTCTCCTCCGAAGGACATACTCTTGCCGTGAGAGTATTGATGGATGCTCCCAAATATTGCAGGCACTGTCCAGGGATCAAGGTTGACTTCACCTGGTTGACATGAAGTCCCAACCGAAGGAGAAGATCGGAGGTCCAATTGAAGTGCAGTTAAGCCTCCTGAGATGTGGGTTCCTTGATTAGCCAATTGTCTAGATAGGGATAGACTAACACTTTATGTTTCGTCAAATGGGCCCCTACCACCACCATGCATTTGGAAAAAGTCCTGGGGGCTGACTTCAGGCCAAATGGAAGTACACCGTACTGATAGTGGTTGTTCCCCACTGCAAACCTCTAGAACTTGCAATGCTTCCTTATGATGGGAATGTGGAAGTATGTTTCTTGAAGGTCAATTGCGCATAACCAATCCCCTTGATGTAGCTGAGGGTAAATTTGGTGCAATGCTAGCATCCGGAACCTTTCTCTCCGAATCCACTTGTTGGCCATCCTTAGGTCGAGAATGGGCCTGAACTTGATCTTTTCTTTCTTCTTGACAAGAAAGAATCTTGAGTATAGCCCCGTGCCTCGTTGTAAAGGAGGAACGGGTTCCACCACCTGTTTCTGTAAGAGGATGTTTACCTCCAATTGTAATTGGAGCAGTTGGAATTTGGATTGTTTCAGAGGTATTGACGGTGGAGGGCTGATGAATCTGAGAGAATATCCATTGTAAACAACATTCAGCACCCAATTGTCTAGCGTGATTTTTTGCCACTCTGCCAGGTAATGTTAGATGCTTCCCCCTTCCGGAGCGGGTAACGGAAGAGGGGGAAGACAGGATTCAGGGTTTTGACTCTGCTGGCATCTTGCATCCTTGAGCAGGTTGCTGTCCTGATCTTCCTCTTGCTTGTCGTTTCTAATAAGGCTGGTAGGAGCATTGGTACTGTTGTTGCGTACCTGACTGGCGGCCCTGATACCACCAAGGGGTTTAAACCCTCTGTGTAGAATAGCAGCGTTGAAAAGGTCTGAAAGATTTACGCTGCTCCTTAGGTCTTTCCAGGCCAACAGCTTTTAGCGTCTCCATTTCTGCCTTCATCCTGGCCATTTCCTCATCTGCGTGAGTGCCGAAAAGAGTTGTACTTGAAAACTGGAGATTCAGGATGCGCCGCTGTGATTCAGGTTTAAGCGACATAAGGCGCAGCCATGAGTGCCGCCGAAGTGCCACACCATGGAAATACCCATGTGCAGCAAGAAGGGATGTGTCTCCTGCTGTGCTTATGACTTGATTCGAGATCATAAGACCTTCGGTCAAGATCTCATTAAAGTCCTCTCTTTTGTCTCTAGGGAGGTAGTCCGCAAACTGTTGGAGCGATTCCCACAGTGCCCGGTCAAGTCTGCCTAGTAAGGCTGTGGCACTAGCAGCTTTCATGGTAGTCGCTGCTGTGTTGCAAACCTTCCTCCCTACTGAGTCTATTTTATGGCTCTCTTTATCTGGTGGCACTGTAGAGGTTGGAGTTGTGGTATGTTGCTTTTTCGCCACCACCACAATAACAGAATCTGGAGCTGGGTCCGTAGGAAAGTAGGGTCCTGCTCTGGAGGCCGGAATTTCTTTTGCAGCTTGAATGGAGCTGACTTAATTGAAGAGGATGTCAGAAAAAGTTCCATAGCTGGTTCTAAGAGGCCCAGCACCAGAGGAAGCAAGGGACGTGAAGCTTGTTTTTGCTGAAGAGTCTCAAATATTACGGAAGTTGTTGGTGTAGGAGTGGACACTGGAAAGTTTAATTTGGAAGCACCCGCAGCAGAACCTCTTGAAAGGTGGAAATGTCATCAACTGGTGAAATCCTTGGGGGTGGAGAGTCCGACAGTGTAGGAGTATATCTCCCTGTGCTTGAAGAGGAGGTGTCCCTTGTATGCCTGGAATGAGACCTTCCTCCGCGACGCCAAAGATGTGAATGAGGAGAGGAGCGTCTATGACTGTGAGACTGATGCCTCGTGTGAGACATAGACCTTGGTCTTTGTGGTGGTGGTGGTGGCGCTGGCGGAGGTGGTGGAGAGGGTGGAGGCGGTGGAGGAGGAGGTGGAGGTGGAGGCAGTGTCGGAAGTCTTGGTTTCACATCTGGCCGAGGAGGTGGAGACTACTGAGGAGGAAGCATTGGAGAGGGAACGCTCCTAGATGGAGAATAGGTTCGGGAGTACTCCGAATCCGAGGTGTAAATCAGCCTTCTCTTTTTCACGCCTCCTGAAGCCTTGAAAAAGCTGACAGAGTCCCTGAAGAAGAACCATCCATCCCCCTCGACGTTGATCTACTCGTTGATGGCGACTTTCAACGTCGCCTCAAAGGAGGATCTGGTCTCGACGTCGCACAATGTTGTATCGAAGTCGATCGGCGACCTCTCGGCGTCAACCGATGGTGGGAGTGCGTTGGCGATCAATGGTGGTGTCTCAACATCGATCGACGGTGGTGCCTCGACGTCGAGCGACTGTGACGGTGTGATAAGGTCCTCGACGGCGAGCTACGAGGTGTAACCATCTGCGATGGGCTTCCTGACGCCGACTGAGGTGTTCTCGTCATCGGCTTCGTAATCGGCGTCGAAGATCTTCTTCTTGACGTGGAACGTCGTCGTCATTTTGACCCAGAGCCCTGGCTCGACGGTGAACAGGTCGGCGCTGTATCTCCTCTGGACGTCATCATTCTCGACGTCGACCGGGACTGGTGCCGTTTTCCAGCCTTTCTTCTGCTGGGGAGTCCCCCCAGAGGCTGAAGACAGAGCCCAGGTAGAGGACTGACCCTCTCCTCGCTCTGAAGTCCCACCTGAAGACTGGGCCTTCTGTTTTCATCGTTCTTCTGCTCCTTGAAGTCGAATCTTCTCTCTGTCATGCAGAGTGTGCTTAGAGAAAGTTCTACAGATGGAACAGGAGTCAGGAACATGAGTAGCAGGCAGGCATAGTATACACACTCAGTGCGGATCAGTCTTGCCCTTCTTCCTACCACAGTCTGGATACATATCAAAAAGAGATGGCATTTTTGAGTGAAAACTGCCAAAATTCCTGTCAGAAAAAGACAGAAAAACAACGGGGAAGACCAACGACGTCAAGTGAAGTAGCTATTTGTTAAATTCAGAAGTGAATTTTGAAGAAAAAAACTAAATTGGTAGAGCTTAATGCTCCAGGGTCCTGATAGCAGGAGCCAGAAAAAAGATCTGAAGTAACTGTCACTAGCTGTGCATGATGGAATACTGGTGCTCTCTGGATTCTTGAATGCACAGCTTCTATTTTTAAGACATAATGGCAGCCTGTGGGGGCTATTCTGTCCTCTCCTTTCATCTCTATCATGAAAAAAGAAGTTTTGTGAAGGCGATTCTTCTGTGTGTTAAACACTTCAAAAATGGTACAAAATATAGTATACTGGCTCCTTTTTTCACTTAAAGATGAAGATGTGGCCAGTGTAGCCTATTTATTTAGGCTGCATTATTGCCTCTCTATCTCTTAAGTGTCTTTGCAGGCCTTCCTGAAGAAAGGCGAAAAATCCCACCTCAAGAAGATATATCTAAAGAAGTGCTCTGGGGTTCCCGCACGTGGGTGGGACTATTCAAGTGCTTATGACTATACATGGAAATCCCCTACAAGAGAACCACGCCTCACCCCAATAGATCGTGCTCAACTGGACTCCGCTCACCCCAGATGACACACTCAAGACCAAAAAGAGCATCCACTCAGGAGCTCCATCGGATCCTTGCCCGTACCACATCTTCCAAAGAGCAGCCACCTCTATCACCTGCCAGCTTCGCCACACCATCAACTGCTCCATCGAAACCGCCACCTTCCCGAATGACTGGAAACATGCAGAGACCAACCCCCTGCTGAAAAAACCGTTCGCTGACCAAACAGACCTCAAGAACTTCAGGTCCATTTCCCTCCTCTCCTTCCCAGCCAAGGTCATCGAGAAGGCCATCAACGCCCAAATCTCCAAATTCATCGACGAGAACCACGTCCTAGACACCTTCCAATTCGGTTTCCAAAGCAGCCACAGCACCGAGACCACACTCCTCGCCGCCACCGACATCCGATCCCTCCTCGACCGGGGTGAAACCACAGCCCTCATCACTGGACCTCTCAGCCACCTTCGACAATGTGTCCCATCGCACCCTAATCATGAGACTCAACGACGCCGGCATCCGCGACAAGGCACTGGACAGGATCCACTCCTTCCTGACCGGCAGAACACACTGAGTCAGACTACCCCCGTTCCTCTCAGAACCTACCGAGATCAGCTGCGGAGTGCCCCAAGGCCGCTCCCTGAGCCCCAACCTCTTCAACATCTACATGGCTCCCTTTACAGCCATCGTCAGAAGCTACGGACTTAACATCGTCTCCTAGGCCGACGGCACCCAGCTGATCCTCTTCCTCACCAGCGAACCCACAGCTGCCGGAATCAACTTTCACAGCGGAATGAAGGCAGTTACTACCTGGATGCAGGACAGCTGCCTCAAGCTCAACTCGGCCTAGGGACCCATCCCGTCAGCCTGGGATGACTCCTAGTGGCCCGCCGCACTAGGAACCCCTCCCACCCCGACGGACAACACACGCAACCTCAGCATCATACTAGACTCTTCGCTCTCAATGAGCCTCCAAATCAACGCAGTATCCTCATCCTGTTTTCACACTCTCCGCCTGCTTCAAAAGACATTCAGATGACTCCCCACAGAATCCAGAAAGACAGTCACCCATGCACTCATCACCAGTAGATTTGACTACAGCAACACACTCTATGCCGGCATCACCCATAAACAGCTCCGGAAACTACAGAACGTCCAGAATGCCACAGCCAGACTGGTCCTCAACAGCGTCACATGACACAACACCTCCGACACCTCCACTGGCTCCCTATCAACAAGAGAATCACCTTCAAGCACCTCACACATGCCTGCAAGGCCCTCCACGAAGCGGAACCAGAATATCTGAACCACCGCCTCGCTTTCCACACATCCACCAGACAACTCCGCTCCACCCAACTCGCCCTGGCCTCTGTCCCACGGATCCACAAGACCAGAACCGGAGGCAGATCCTTCGCCTCCCTCACCGCCAAGACCTAGAATACCCTACCCCTCCACCTCAGGCAATCTGTGTCATTGACCCAGTTCAGGAAGGACCTCAAGACCTGGCTCTTCGACTGAACCTCCACACCCAGACAGATCGGCAGCCCCCCACAGCCCTTTGAGACCCTCACGGGCGAGTACCCGCGCTTTACAAACCCCTGATTGATTTATTGATTAATTGATTGAGAAGACATAGCATGACATTGGATATCTGTCTTTAAAGCACAGCAAATGTGACAAATACCTGCTGAATTTACAAGCATCTTTATTTATTGCTTGGACTTTCGCTCACGCCCCACTAGTGTGTCATGACCCACAGTTTGGGAAACACTGGTCTATACTAATTGTAGCAAGTAGCCAGCCCTATAGAGAAAGGGACAACCTTGAATGGGGCATAAGACATACCAGGAAGACAACATGGTTGCCTGTTTGCCATTGTAATGCTGGAACAAGTAGTGAAGAAAGTAGCATTTTAGTTGTGCAGCACTTTTGCATTTGTAACCTATTAAACACAATATCGAAATTAAGCTGTTGTTGATAGGACCAGGCTTAGTTTAACAGCAGAATAACAACTGAGACATGTTTTGCGGCCAAACTACACTAGTTAAGAGGCAGGACACAGTGATGCAATACCTACACTGGAAGGGGGGGTGGGGGGGTGCTAGTGTACAACCACTGCACATACACCATTCCAGAGAAAAAATACTCAAGGCATATCTTAAATCAAATTCTACATCTGTCTTACAGTGCACTAGAGAAACTAATAATAGAGGCATTTGTTTTAGGTGGCAGAGGTAGGCCTCTGGTTAGACGCAATAATATGTTCAGGCTGCAAATAGCTAGAGCTATCTCTGAGTCTACCCATCGGTCAGGTGTTAAACACCTACGCTGTCTACCAGGTGACAATGTTCTATCCCCAACGCTCAAGAGCTACAACCCATCATTTCTGCTTGCTTTCTTCAAAAATTGTCCCTGCCTTATGTTCAGATACTGAGGCACCCATTAAATACAGGGACAGCATATACATGGAAGATGAGCTGAGCTGAGCTGTTACTTATAAAGTGCAACAGATGCTTTAAGGCATCTTGGCAAACAACATTAGAAAAGATATGAAGATAGTCAATTAAATAGATGAATTTTAAAAGCCTTCCTAAGTACAGAATGGTTCTCTGTTTTGCACAGGGCAAGACTGAGTGCATTACAAATAAAGGAAGGAAAACATGAGAAGAAACATCCTCTTATACCTCCAATACCAAGCCTTTCTAAATCAAGGAACCGAAAGCAGGAAAAAAAGCCAAGATGAAAGGATAGCTTAGACTCAGAAACAAACAGATAAGCAGTATGGTATTGTTTCATAATAGTGTCTGTAGCAAGGCATAGTGCTGTATAATGGAGCCTTCTCAAAACTGGTAGCTAGTGCAGCATACGGCGAACCTCAGAGAATATAGGAGTTTCCTGAAATTCATGAAAAGTCATGCTGCCATACAGTGAGCTGATTAGGCAGAGGGAGCACAACACCATAAGGCACGAGAAGCAATGAAAAAGCAAAAACAAAAAAAAAAAAGCCTTCTCACCTTGTAAATGGGTTTTGGATGACCTAAGTGGTTGAAGTGTGCGGGATCTATTAGGAATGACATCCCAATTTTTTTTTTTAATTTCTGCAATAACTGTTCCCATGTTTAAAAAATGGACAATGTCTATCTTCAGGTGCCTATGGCTGTAAAGGAGGGGCGTTTCCTGTTTCGTAAAGCCAAGGTAGAGGGTGAAAAAACAAGCCTTCTCACCAGGGTGGCTCCTACCTGAAATAAATGTAAGTGTGTACAATTGTACGATTCACAAAGGCAATCTGAGACAAAAGTCTAACTTTACGACTTTTGGTATTCACAGAGGTCATTTACGAGTCATATCTTTACATCTGCAGTTGGTCAGGAATCTCCGCACCCGGGCCGTACTCTCCGGCTCAGGCCAGATGAAGTGCAATCAATGGGCCGGAAAATAATTTTTTACAAAAAGGAACATTAGGAAGGTGTGATAAATTGTAGAGGAGGTCATGAAAATCCGTTTGGGCAGGGAAAAAGGTGTGGCCGGATGCTACATCATATCCCAGAAAAGTTTGCTCCTTTGCATCATGGTACATGCAGTCCATCATTTGCGCTCCCCTCAGTGTTGACTGTAGTGTCCCACTACAGTCATCACTGAGGGAAGCGCAAATCATTGACTGCTCAACACTGAGAGTCGTAAAGGCAGCTGAGAGGTCCAAGAGAAGTTGTGCAGCAACCCTGTTGGGGTCAACTGTGTTCTTAAGTTCATTCCAGATGGCAATGAGGGCAGATTCTGTTACTCTTCCTGGGCGGGATCCCGTTTGGAAGTCTGAAAGTATGGCATTATCTTCAATGAATTGTGACTTCTGGGCGAATGCTGCTCTTTCTGTCAGTTTGCCTGGAAAGGTTCATTTGTAATAAGTCTGTAGTTGTCGGGGTTCAGTGGGTCCATGTTTGTTTTCTTTAGTAATGGTCGTATGTATGACTTTTTAGTTCTTCTGGAAATATTCCAGTAGTTAAGGAATGTTGATGATTCTTCTTACTAGTGTGGCAGCAGAGGTTGTTAGAAGAATTCTCTTGAAGGTTTGTGGTGGACACGGGTCAGAAGGGCTGTCGGCAGGCCTGCTTGCTTTGACCAGGTCCATCAATTCATTGTGTGAAATTTGTTGGGAAGGAATGGAGAGGCTGGGTTAGAGTATTCCTAGATTGTTGTATTGGAAAAGGGTCGGTGCTGATGCTTTTTCTTTGTTTTAAATATGAGTCCAATGTGTCTGCTTTGGCCATATATAATTGAGGGAGCTATTTGCGGCTTCATGGTGACAAAGGTTTATGTTTTTTTGAGAGGTAATATATGGATGTTACAGCTGTGAGGATGTTACAGCTGCATTCTGGAGTGTGTCCTTCTAATGGAAACTTAGGAACAAAAGGTTTGCACTAGGTGCAGTCTGATTGCCTATTACTACAACTATATATTTTGATGCACTTGTTTAACTTAATCACTATTTTGGTGCGAATGAAAAGAATTTTGCAAACCGATATATGTACTAATAGGTTATTTCACAAAATTCTGAATCATAGTGGGTTGCAATCCGGCTTACATCCTTAACATGCATGAGGCAGGTTGTGAATTGTGACTCGCAATGACTGGATGACATCACCAGGATAGTGGAGCGCTGGAGTCAGCAGACCACCATGCCTGTGATCACAGGTGAATAAAGTAAAGTAGCTTTTTTTAATACAGCCCATGTTCCCAAAGGAAACTGGGCTGAATTTAAAGAGAAATGTTTTTTCAGTGGCAGCTCCTCCGTTAAGGCAGAGGAGAGTTGCCCTACTGCTCCATGAGCAGTGCAAAAAGGAAAAATAAAAAGATAATAACACACTGTAATTATCATTTTATTTTTCAGTGCTGAGCCGGGGCTGGGCTGTACTATCCTGACGGACAGCAGCAGCCAGCAGGGAGGAGGAGTGGTGGGCACCATAAGTGTGCATGACGGTTTGGCCGGCCGTCTTAGGATGGCCAAACCGTCATGTGCACCTACCATTACTCCACCCGGCTGTGTTGCACAGCCAGGTGGAGAACAGTCCCAGGCACTGTCAATGGCAAACCAGGCCGCTCAGACCAATCACGACACTGCTGTCACACTAGTAATACTATTACCAGCATGACAGCAGCATTGTGATTGGCTTAAGAAAGCCAGGGTGCCTTTGTGCTGCCGGGAGTTAGGAACAAAAGAGGACAGAGGAGAGGCGGAGGCCATACACAGGTAAGTGATCTTTTATTTTGACTTTTCAACCCCTCCCACCTACCCCTCCACCCACACTGCCCCACCACTGTGTTTATTTATTTATTTTTTACTTTGAGAGTTAGCAAAGATCCCCTGGACCACTGCCTGCTCCTCAACAATCTTTTCTTTTATATTCACTTTTGCAAATGTGTTACTACCACAACTCAGAAGTCGGCAACTTTCCAATGTTTTACAACCGGATTTTGGTTGCTAAACATTCATACATACCATAACAAATTGCTATTTATAAGGCATGCCCTAAACAGGGCCCTTACAAATAGCGATTTGTTACGTATTTCTAAACCCTTTTTGTGATTTGGTAACCCTTTACCTAATCGTATGGTCTTAGAACATTAAAAAGCCATTTTGCAGTCGCATACCCTGTGATTTTGCAAATTTCAGGCTTTACGACTGCAAAATGATTTCTACATCAGGTTCAAATGGCCAGATGTATGACCATTCCATTTTGCGAGTCACAAATTGAGATGTTTTGTGATTCGCAAAATGGAACGTACAACAGTGTCTGATACACTGTTTGCGATTCCCTAATGGGTCGCAAATGACCTGCCTCAAAAGTATTCATGAGGCAGGTCGCAATTTGCGACCCATTTAGAATGGCCAACACTCACAGAGATGGTGGCCTGCTGGGGGTTAGCAGACCACCATGTCTGTGACTGCTTTTTAAATAAAGCAGTTTTTTTTAATGCAGCCCGTTTTTCTTGCAGGAAATCGGGATGCATTTAAAAAAGAAAAATGAAACGTTTCGTTTTTTAAGAGTAGGCAGTTGTCCATGGGACAACTGCCTGCTCTTAAAAAATATTTTCGCTGTCCAACACAAAGGGGAAGGGGTCCCCTGGGGACCCCTTCCTGTTTGCGAGTGGCTTACCACCTACTTGAAGTAGGTGGTAGACTGCAAGTAAAACAATCGTACATACTAGTGCTACTGGCTATTAGGAGGGGACGCCCATGGCACGCCCCTTCCTAATAGCGAATCACAAACCCTATTTTGCGAGTCGGTAGTAGATTACTGCCTCGCAAAATAAGGTTTGAACATACCATACACCTTTTTAGCAGTCGCAAATGGGCCGATTTCCCGTTTGCGACCGCTAAAAAGGGTCGTACATCTGGCCCAAAATCTCTTTGCACATTTTGCAGCAGCCTATCTTATACTGTCTGTAATACAAATTCAAAATAATGACTTGCATACTCGGATTGCTTTCAGCCGCATGCTGGGATCTCTTAGCACTATAAATACATATCACTATTACCCAATGCAACAACCATGATGCAGTTGTGTGACTTCATGGTTACACACACTGACATTTGCAGTGATAGCGTTAACCAATTGAGCTTTCATAACATAAATGGATGCATTTCCCATCAATTGCTTTAGCTTGCATTTATGATTCATTTAAGGGGTCTGTGTTATATTTTATATTTATATGTACCTGGAGGTGAAAGGTGAACAAAATAGTATTAGGACATTTTGTACTTTTTATAGCCACATATCTGGCCCCTCCCCCATTGCACTCAAAATCACAGTTCCCATAATTTCTTCATGCACATACTCTTGATAAGCAGGAAAATGCTTTGAACGCAGCTGTTACTGAGGTCCTATCTCCAGGGCAGCTTACAGTTATAGAACTGTCTGTGAGCTGGAAGCAGCAGCAGTCTGGGCTAAGACACATGACGGGGGTGGGGGGTGAGGAAGACCTTTTAGTCCAATGGGTGTTGCACGCCTGCTATTGCCGCTCTTCTGGGCAGTCTCCTGTGGTCTCTTTGCTTAGGTCTTTGGTGTTTCTCTTCACACAGTATTGCAATCCTTTGTTGTCCCTGTATGACTGTGGGGTTTCTTCCTTTCTTTCTTCAGTTTATTAGTGTGAGTTGCTGCTCAGAGCCCTTGCTGCTGGGTGCACCTTTCGCCTTTCGGTGTCTGCAAACCCAAAGTTTCGCTCATAAGTCCACAGCCAGCACAATCGAAGGTTGGGGTGCCGAATACCAAGGGTGCGTGAACTTTATTCCACATCATGAGTCATTAATCCACCTCCAGACACTCCATGCCTTTTATTCCACTCTTGCAGATTCCTGTTTTCTCCCTTTATCACCATTTTTCCATCTTTCTCTTCCTCCTTCTTTCCCCTTTGTGTGTTTTTCACTCTCATGCTCTGTAAAAATGTCTGATGAAGAAAAATAATTGCCAGTCCCCAAAAATGAGTGCAGGTGTGCCCCACCTGCAACCACTGGCTCAAAATAAGCACTGGTAATGCAGTTCGCTTGATGTTCTGGTCTACCTCCAGCTTTGTTGGTTATATCTCTGTGGTAGACGTCCTTGCTTGTGGTCAGGTTTTTGGTGTTGTGTGAAGGTAGCTGGTTGTTACCTTCTATGGGAGATTTGCTTTGTATGCTTGTATTGAGATGGTTCACATTTTATGGTTATTTTTACAAGGATGGGCTGAAGAGCCTCCAGTGGCATGGGCTGAATGTCCCTCAAATGTCCCTCTAGTAGCCTTTCACGCTGTGAACCTTAAAGTATGAAGGTGTGCCCATAAGACATCACCACTTATTTACAAGGGGCCTTGGGATGGAGGAGGTGCAGAACAAAAGGTGTCCTGCTAAACACTACACATTCTTCCTTGCCCCATCCCCACCTGCCCCCTTCCGCGTTGTTGCTTGCTTGCCTCATCCCTTCAAACCATCCCATATTCCTCCTTCCTCCCACGTTATTGCTAGCTCGTCTCGTCCCTCCTGCCCCCTTTGTGCACTGTTGACTCCCGCCTCCTTCTGTATTGCTGCTTGCCTGCCCAGTCCCCCCGCCTCTCTCCTGTTCTTGCTGCCTGCCCGCCCTCTGCCCTCCTACTGTGTTGCTGCTTGCCTCATCTGCCACACCCACCTCTGCCCCCTCCCACGTTGTTCCTTGTCCCTTCCCGTCTTGCCAGGAAAATAGGCATTATGAGGTCAGAACTCGGCTGCAATAACACGAGTCGCCGACTATAATGAAATTAGAGACAGGCGTTTATACAGGGTTTGCAGAATCACACATATTATTATGTATAATTATGATATTAAGATTGTAAGATAGTGTTTCTATGGTATAGTATGGTCTGTCATTATATAGTATGGTACGGTAAGGTACGGTACGGTGTGGTGTGGTATGGTATGATACAGCTTGGTATGGCTTGTCATGGTATAGTATGGTATGGTATGGCCTGTGGTGCATAGTATGGGATGGTTTGGGATGACCTGTAATTTTATAGTATAGTATGGTATGTCATTGTATAGTATTGTATGGTAAGGACTATCATGGTATGGTATGGTCTGTCATTGTATAGTATGTTATGGCCTGTCATTTTATAGCATGGTATAGTATGGTATGGTATGTCCTGTCATTGTATGGTACTGTATGTCCTGTCATTGTATAATATGGTATGGTATGGCCTGTCATTTAATGTAGTATGGTATGGCTTGTCAACGTATGGCATGGTACAGTATGGTATAGTATGTTCTTTATATAGTACGGTATGACCTGTTACTGTATAGTATGATATGGTGTGGCCTGTCATTATTTGGAATGATATGGTATGGCCTGTCATTGTATAGTATGGTATCATATGGCCTGTCATGGTATGGTATGGCCTGTCATAGTATGGTATAGTAAGGCTTGTAATTTTATAGTATGGTATGGCCTGTCACTGTATAGTAAGAAATGATATGACTTGTCATTGTATAATATGGAATGGTATGGGGAGGCCTGCCATTGTATGGTATGGCCTTTCATTGTACAGCATGGTATGGTATGTTATGCCCTGTCATGGTATGATATGGTGGGGTATGTTATGGTATGGTATTGCTGGTCATTGCATAGCATGGTATGTACGGTATAGTATGGCCTGCAATTGCATAGTATGTTATAGTATGGTATGACTTGAAATTGTATAGTATGCTATAGTAGGGTATGTTATGGTATGATATGGTCTGGTCTGAGTTTGTATAGCATGGTATGATATGACATGTCATTGTATAATATGGTATGGGATGGCCTGTCATTGTATAGTATGGTATGGTATGTTAAGCACTGCCATGGTATGGTAGGGTATGGTATTGCCTGTCACTGTATAGTACGGTGTGGTGTGGTATGGTATAGCCTACTATATATACTATGGTATGAGTTTTCATTGTATAGTATGGTATGGTATGGTATGGTTTGACCTGCCATCGTATAGTATGGTATGGTAAATATGGTCTATCATTGAATATTATGGTATGACCTGTTATGGCATGTTTTTGTATGGTATGGTATGGTATAGTATGGTACGGTACAGCCTGTCATTGGATAGTATGGTATGGTATGAAATGGGATATAGTATAGTGTAGTCTGTCATTGTATAGTATGGCGTGGTCTGTCATTGTATAGTATGGTGTGCTACGGTGTGGTATGGCCTATCGTTAAATAGTATGGTTTGATATAAGGTCTGTCATTGTATATTTTGGTATGGTGTGGAATAGTATGGCCTGTTGTGGTATGGTATTGTATGGCCTGTGACTTTACAGAATGGTATGGTATGGCATGTAACTGCATGGTATTGTATGGTATGGTGTGATCTGTCATTGGATAGTATGGTATGGTATGGTATGCTCTGTCATTGGATAGTATGGTATTGTATGGTCTGTCATTGTATAGTATGGTATGGTATGGTCTGTCATTGTATATTAGGCTAAGGTATGGTAAGGCCTGTAATTGACTAGTGTGGTGTAATCTGTTATTGTATAGTATGGTAAGCAACAGTGTGGTATGGCCTATAATTATATAGTATGGAATGTCATTGTATAGGTTGGTATAGTATGTCCTGTCATTGTTTGGTATGGTGAGCCATGTCATTGTACAGTATGGTATGGTATGCCCTGCCATTGTATAGTGTGATATGATATGTTTGATATCACTTGTCATTGTAAAGGATGGTATGGTGTGACTTTATGTTGAATAGTATGCTATGGTCGGTATGGTATGCCATCATATAGTTTGACATGGCCTGTCTTTGTATGGTATAGTATTGTATGGTATGGTATGGCTTGTCCTTGTATAGTATAATATAGTATAATATGGTATAGTGTAGCATGTTATCATATAATTTGGTATGGTATGCCACTGTATAGTTTGGTATAACCTGTCATTGTATGGTATAGTATGGTACGGTACGACTTGTCATTGTATGGCATGATATGGTATGGCCTGTCATGGTACGGTTTGGCCTGTCATTGTATAGTATAGTATAGTATAGTATAGTATAGTATAGCATAGTATGGTATGGTTAAGTATGGCATCTCATCATATAGTTTGGTATGGCATGGTATAGAATGGCATGTCATCGCATAATTTGGTATGGCTTGTCATTGTATGGTATAGGGTGGTATGGTATAGTATCGCCTGTCATTGTATAGGATGGTATGGTATTTCTTTTCATTGAATAATATGCTATGGTATGGTTTGCTCTGTCATTGTATGGGATGATACGGTCTCTCATGGTATAATATAGTAAACTATGGTATGGTATGGTATGACATGTCATCGTATAGTTTGGCATGGCCTGTCATTGCATTGCATGGTATGGTATGGTATGGTACAAGTATAGTATAGTCTAGTATGGTGTGGTATGGCCTATCATAGTATGGCATGGCCTGTCAGTGTATAGTATGGTATGGTATAATATGGCCTGTCATTGTATAGTATGGTATAGTATGTTATGCCGTGTCACTGTATGGTATGGTATGGTAATGTATGGCCTGTCATTATGCAGGATGGTATGGTATGAATTTTCATTGAATAGTATGCTATGGTATGGTATGGTTTGGCCTGTCATTGTATAGTACAGTAAAATATAGTATGGCATGGCGTTGTATAGTTTGGTATGACCTGTCATTGTATGGTATGGTCTATCTTTGCACTGGGATGGGATGCTTGTGAGTAGGAGTCCTCAGGAGCAGAGGTGTCTGGGTGCTTGGTGGAAGGAGATATGACTGTTCAGGTGGGTGGGGCCTGAGTTGTGTAGTGCCTTGAATATGAATGTGAGGTGTTTAAATTGACCGTGTTTGTGTGTTGGGAGCCAGTGTAGCTCCCTGAGGTGTGGTTTTATGTGAGATGTGAGTTCTGTGTGCGAAGTTGAGGATGAGTCGTTTGGCTGACAAGTTCTGGATGGTTTGTAGTCTTCTACTGAGGTGCTTGATGATCCTGGCATAGAGGGTGTTTCCATAGTCTAACTTGATGGTCACTAGGGCATGAGTGGCCGTTTTCCTAGTGTTGCTTGGGGACCATTTGAATATCTTCCTCAGCTTCTTCAGGGTGTGGAAGCAGTATGCAGTGATGGTGCTGACTTGTGCAGTCATGTCCTGTTTGATGCTGATTATTCAGAGGCTCCTGGAAGAGTTCTGGGTGCGGGTCTGAGTTTGACTGGCCACCAGTTTAACTCCTATGGTGAGGTGTTCTTGCCGAAGATCACTACTTCTGTCTTGACTGTTGAGCTTGAGACAGTTGGCTTTCATCCAGTTAGTGAATTAAGTCATGCAGGCGATGACCTTATTTCTTGTGTTGGGGGTCGTGTCTGATAGGGAGAATATAGGTTGTGTGTCATACGCGTAGGAGAGGCTGTTGATGTTTTGTGCATGGATGACATTGTCAAGATGGATCATGTATGCGTTGAAGAAAGGGTGGGGCTGAGTGATGACCCTTCGGCATTCTGCAGATGAGTTTGCAGGCTTCCGAGGAGTAAGGTGCCATGCTGTCAGCTGGTGTTCTATACGTTAAGAAGGAGCAGCTGGGGTGTGAGACTGTGTCAAATGCTGCAGAGAGGTCCGGGAAAATGAGGGCTGCCATGTCTTCTCTGTCAAAGATCATGCAGTTGTTGTTTGTGGCAGAAATTAGTGCTGTTTCTGTACTGTGTACTAAATTCAGACTGCATGGTGTCGAGGAGCTGGTGGATGCTGAGGTGGTCGATGAGGGCTCAGTTGATTAGTTTCTCTAAGACCTTTGCTGGGTATGGTAGGAGGAAGATGAATCTGTAGTTAGAAAGCATGGCTGGATCAGTAGATGTTTTCTTGAGCAGGGGCATAACAGTGGCAAGTTTCCAGCTGTGCGGGTATGTGGCTGAATCCATGGAGACGTTGAGAATGGATGTCAGGTGCTTTGTTGACTGATGAACAAGTTACTTACCTTTGGTAACGCCTTATCTGGTAGAGACTCTATCTATTCTCAGAATCCTTGTCTTAGAATATTCCCCAGGTGTCAGACTAGATCTGGAAATTTTTGAGCCATTAGGTGGCGTCGTTCAGCTCCACATCACAGTCGTCCATGATAGAAATGATGTGTGCAGTGCCTATATAAGTGACATGCCAGCACGCTGATGTCAGTTTCTTTTTGCGACTTTCCACGCCAGAAGTGCAGAGCCACAAAGAATGCTGACATACTGGTGTGTATTGCTAAGGCCCTCAGAAGAGGGCCCGTACTGAATCAGTTTGCAGAGCAGAGAAGATGGGATGGTCGGTAAGGAATCTGCAGCTAGCTAGAGTCTCTACCAGATAAAGCGTTACCGAAGGTAAGTAACTTGTTTATCTGATAGAGACTTCTAGCCACAGATTCCTTACCTTAGATTAGATACCCAAGCAATACCTTCCCACAGGTCGTTCTGAGACAGATTAAATCAAAAGGTCCTGCTGGTCCGAACAGGCAAAGTGTCCTTCAAGACGGACCTGACCATACAAGCAGTAGCGTTTTGTGACTGTGTGCAAAGATGCCCGCGTTGCTGCCTGACAAATGTCCATGACTGGAACTCCACAAGCTAACACAGTGATCACAGCCTTGGCTCTGGAAGAATGAACATGCAAACCCTCAGGGGGTTGTTTTTTGGTCAATGCTTAGCAGATCATTATGCAGAGTACTATCCATCATGAGATGGTCGTCTTCTGCACACTCTTCCCTTTCTTAGCACCAACATACCCCACAAAGAGATGATCATCCACCCAGAACCCTGTGCAGTCTAGATAGAACAGCAATGCACTTTTTGGGTCCAGACGATGGAGTCTCTCCTCTTCTTTATAAGGGTGAGGAGGAGCAAAGACGGCAGGGCTGGACTGGCAATACTGGGCACCGGGTGCTTCCCCGGGGGGACTGGACAGCATGGGGGGGGGCGGTTTTAATTGCTGGGGGCCGATTTTGTTACTGAGGGCCTGTTTTGCAGCAGTACTGCGGTATCAGCCCACAGTAAGAAAATCAGCAAGTCCATTCATTAGTCCTCTCTAGTTTAGTTTCCAGCCTTGTACCGGTGCACACTAGTGCTGCTATTTTGAAAACGTTATAAAATGTAACAGTACTCCCTAGTCTTTTTTTAATAACATTTTCAATACAGTAGCAGTGGTGTGTTTGGCTCACAGGGCCGTCAATCAATAGTAGCGCACGAAAGCGCTAACAATGACGGCCTTGGCATAATTACATTGGGCGCCTGCCCCTGTGCTCCCGCCCCAAGCCGAGCAGCATGCAGCTACCTTTAGTAAGTGTTGCCAATGCCTGCGGCTGTGCCTGCCTGGGTGCATGTGACACCTGCCACCAGTATGGGGCACTTTCTTTTACTGTTTCCAAGCCCCATATTAAATTGGGTTCTCAGCCACAGAGCGCATCAAGTACTTGCTTCTGGAAAGAAAGACGTTCCCCTCGCGTGCTCTTAAATGTCTCTCTAAAATACTTGCACACTCACCAAAGGCCAGTCAGTAGTGATTTGTCAACTCACAACAGTTCAGCAGTCTATGATGGAACATTCTGTTTCTGGGAATTTGCCTGCCTTGCTGCATGTGGCCACTGTACACGTTACACTTTCACAAATGTCATGCAATAGGAAGAACATATAAAAGTGAAAAACAAAGGTTTTCAGGTGCGTCCGAAAATTACTGCCTGTTCAACAGAGCCTCTTGTTAGGAACTTCAGTGTCTCATAATGAGCTGAGAGGTCTCTAGTTCCCTGGAACAGTCTCTGTCTCACGGGTACCTGAGCTGTCTTTTAACCCTCTTTCTCACATTGTGGTGGGTATTTACTCTGTGCATTATTGTAGAATGTTTTCTAACACTAGTGGTGGTGTGTTTGTATACTAATAGTGGTGTCTTTTCTCACACTAGTGGTTTGTCTTATTTCACACTGCTGGTGGTTTCTGTATAGTATTGGTTGTGTCCTTTTTCACTATAGCAGTGATATTTTGTAAATTATCAGTGGTGTTTTTTTCTCACACTAGTGGTGTTTCTTTTTAACCTTGGTGATGTTATACATTAGTTGAGGCGTCTACTCACACACTGGGGGTGGTGTCTTTTCTAACAGTAGAGGTGCGCCTTTCTCACAGTAGTGAAGTGTCTTTTCTCACAATAGTAGTGCCTTAGTATACTTGTCATACCATCTTTTCTCACACTGGTGGTAGTGTCTTTCTATACTAGCGGTAGTGTGGTGTTCTCCACATCAAATAATTAGACAAATAGACGGACGAAGTGCTGAAAGGTCCGTTTATTCACCTCAGCCACCAACAACTGTTTCACAGAATCCCCACAGCTCAAAACCCCCAACATTCTTTATTGGAACACAACATTAGCATTCTACAATGGATCCTTAAGATTTCACACATCTTCTCTCCTTATAAAACAAACAACAAAACAGAATACAGAAGTCAAAGATGGAAGCAGAAGATCACATGACATATTCCTAGAAGAAAAGATGCACTGAACAGTGAACAGCTCACATGACAAAGTCTTTCATATGAAATGGTAAACTGCACAATCTCGCACTCTTCTCTCTATTGTTATCAGGTAAAGGGTGCGAGTTTGATGAAGAAGAATTGTTACGAGTGTTCAACGAACAGGTAGGTACCTCACCCAAAGTAGGTTGAGAATTGACAGAGACCACACGACTCTTATTCCAAATCCTACCATCTTCAGTTTTCACAGCATTTCTGAAGATCTTCACAATTCTTCTTATTTTTGAAAACTTTGACCAAGGTTGACATCCCACTGGGGCCTTTATTTTTACAAAATCACCCACTCTCAAACAATTGTATTGCAAACATTTCTTGTCATCAAAGTAGCGTTTCCTTTCTACTTGTTTCTGTAGCTCTCTATCCCTCCAATCTCCAATGCAATTGTCCTTCAGACCCTTATTTATCTTGATCCACCCAGGACATAATTTAGAATTGGGAGCCCTACCTCTAAACAGCTCAAAGGGGGACCTGCCAGTGGTGGAGTGGGGAGACATGCGATAGGCAGAGATCCTATCTTGCAACGCCTCTTTCCAATTTAAATTGCTCGCCCTTGCCAACTGGATACTCTCTTTAAGAGTTTTGTTAACCCTCTCAATAGCTCCGTTGGTTTCAGGGTGATACACAGCACTGCGTTTGTGAATAATCCCACAACCTCTCAAATACGCCTGAAACTCTGAAGAGCAGAACTGAGTCCCATTATCAGAAAGCAAGGAATTGGGATAACTCTCCTTCTTGAAAACTTCTTCTAAGAATTTTATTACACTCAAAGATGAAATATCTCTAACCGAGCGTACCTCAATCCATCTTGAGTAAAGATCCAGAAGGACTACCAAATAAGGAGTATCTGATACCCCTTGTAAAGGGCCAACTATGTCTATTGCTAGCTCATCCCAGGGATATTTCGGTAGTTTTCTGCAAACCATGGGCATTTGTCTGGTCTTGAGAATCTTATCACTGGAGCAACACTCCAAACAGTCTCGAACCATTTTTTCAATCTCTCTATCCATGGCGGGCCACCAGTAAAGCATCCTCAGATATCCCTTGGTCTTCACAATCCCTAAGTGACCAGAGTGAGCCAGAGTTAAAAGTTTGCCTCGCACCCCCACCGGAGGAACCAGCTTGGTGCCTCTCACCAGTAACCCATCAACAACAGCCAACTCATCAGAGATCAGGGACCACGGCTTTACCAAATGTTTGTTTTTGCCTGAAGAAATTAATTCTATTACTTTTGATATTTCCTCATCCTTCACAACTTCATTTTTCCACTCCAACTCATCTACCGCACCAACAGTAATTTCACACACGTTTACTACATCATCAGGTATAACCTCCTCCTTATCATCTGAGTTAGTGACATCCACCAATCTAGAGAGACAATCAGCCGACTTGTTGATAACACCTGGAATATAATCTACACAGAAATCAAACTCTTGTAAAGAAATGATCCACTTCCTGATTCTAGAAGAGATTGAATCCAAACCCTTCTTAGAAAACACCTCTTTAAGTGGTTTATGATCAGATAAGACCTTTACCTTTGTTCCCCAAATCAAATTCCTAAACTTCCTCAATGCCCAAAAAATGGCAAGTGACTCCTTTTCTATTACAGAATAGTTTAGCTCTGATCCTCTTAAACATCTAGACGCACAGGCGATAAGTCTCTCAACACCACCACTCTTCTGTATAAGCACCGCACCCAAACCCTTGGCACTGGCATCAGTGAAGATCAGGGTCTCATCTCCTGGCACAAAAGAGTGAAGAGAAGGTGCTTCTTTAAGGTCTTGCTTGATGGCAACAAACTCGTTGGCACACTCTGCACTCCAATCAAACACCGCACTTTTAACAGTTAGTCTCCCTAAGGGCATGAGTCTTATCAGCATATCCAGGAATGAACTTACTGTAAAACTCAACCATTCCTAAGAAGGAGAGTAACTCCTCCTTGTTGGAAGGTTCACTGACGTTCTCAATAGACTTGACCAAGTCCTTCTTCGGGAAAACACCACGACCTGTTATGCAGTGCCCTAGGTAGTTAACTTCCTCCACAGCAAACCTACACTTCTCCTTTTTTATTGTTAAGCCCGCCTTCCTCAGACATTCCAAGACAGTACACACTCTAGAATAATGCTCCGTTTCAGTGCTACCATAGATCAGCAAGTCATCCTGATAGCACTTTACCCCAGAGACCCCTTTGAGGACATTGGACATGATCCGTTGAAAAACGGAAGCTGCGGAAACTAACCCAAAAGGCATCCTTCGAAATTTATAGGTTCCCATGGGAGTGACAAATGCTGTCAAATCCTGCGAACCCTCATCCAACTCCACCTGATGGTATGCGGATGCCAGATCTAGGGTTGTGAAAAACTTAGCCCCTACTAGAGTGCTGACCAACTCATCTATGTTGGGCAATGGGAACCTATCAACAATTACTTCTTTGTTTAGCGAGCGCAAGTCAATGCAAAGGCGCAGCTCCCCACTGGCCTTCTTTGCGACAACTATGGGAGCCAACCACTCCGTCGCCTCCACAGGCACTATGATCCCTAGATCAACCAACCGCTCGATCTCCTTTTGGACACCAGACTGTTCATTCAAAGGTACCCTTCTGACTCTAGCAACCACCGGTATGGCACCCTCTTTCAGTCTTATGTGATGTTTGTAACCTTTAAGGCAACCTAATTTGTCCCCAAAAACATCAGCAAATCGCTCGGCTAAGGTAGACCAGGAATCTCCTACAGACTGAACCACGACTTGAGGTTCTGTGTTTGGATTGAGAATGACGCCAAGCGAACGTTGATGAGTCCACCCCAACAGTGCATCCCCACACTTAGCTACATAAACTTTCCCAGAGATATTGCGTCCCCTAGCTCAATGTAGGATGTGAAATACCCCAAGAGGTCTATTGGGACACCACCATAACCCACGGGAGAAACATCTCCTTTCATCAGTGCGCATTTGCCTTTAAAATAGTGATCAAAAGTATCTTTATCTATCACAGTAAGATGCGAGCACGAATCGAACTTCATCTCAAGCCCAACACCATGAATCTTGACCATATGTGAAGGATTAGCTTTCTCTGCATCTACCTGATACATAATCTCTTTTACCTGTGGGAGATCTCTAATTTGGGCTTGAGGTTGTTCTCTTCTTTTACTCTTGGTCCTACACCATTTTGCATAATGACCTTTTCTCCCACACGCGCTACAAGTAATGTTAAGAGCAGGACAGAACGGAGCATTTGCTCTATGTCCAGTTCTGCCACACCTAAAACAGATTAATCTGTTGTCATTGGAAGAGGCAAAAGAAGGCAAATAAGAAGTACCATAAGAAGTACCCTCACCAGCACGAGGATGTTTGTCGCTCTCACTGACAACAGGTGCTCTGTTTTTTACAAGACATACAACTTCCTCAACACTTGAATTCGTAATACCTGACTTTTCTCTTGTAACACTCAATTCGCGAACACACTTCATCATATGTTCAACTCGCTTAGCTATTGCGAGGACCTCATCTAGGGGTGGCTCGTCTTTGAGCCACAGTTCTTCCCTTATTTTGTCGTGTGCGCATCTCAACACAAACTGATCTCTGATCCTTTCTTCTACTGCCCCTCCAAATTTGCATGACGCTGCCAGTTTCCTCAACGCTGTGACAAATTCTTCTATCGTTTCATCCTTTTTCTGCTCCCGTAACCCAAAGTGGTACCGTTCCATTATAGTGCTCAAACGAGGCAGATAGTGCCTATCTAATTGTAGGATGCATATTTCATATTCATTGAGTGATCTTTGGTCATTTTGACTGAGATCTGGCAAATGTTCCAATACATCCTGTCCTTCACCCTCTAAACAGTGCAAAAGTAGAGAATGCTTCCTCTCCGCACTCAAGTTTGTTCCACATTCACGTGCATAGTTGCAAATTTTTTTTTCCACTTTTGCCACTTTATCGTGGGCTCCCTGGACTGTTAAGAAAAACGGTGGTTGAGTTACATTCTGCATGCTTTACACTTAGCCCTTTGTTCCAACTTCAAAGCTAAACTCTTAACTCTAATTCTAATGCTAAAATAATGTGCACTTCACATTGCTATCACCATCACATTAATATATTGTGACCCAAATTGTTCCTTTGTCTTTTCCCTTGCGCTTGGTTATCTCTTACCAAAAGCCCACACTTCAATCCTTTTAACCAAGTACCATATTTTAAAATGCCACACCAAAAATAGAAATATATATATATTTTTTATTTTTTTATAAAGTTCCAAAAAAAAAAAAAAATTCAGTCACTGTTACTATTGTCTTGTGACCAGGGTGCCCCCAGCGTCACACAGCTATTCCTGCACGATTGTGAGGTGAGCCAGTCACCATGTCTTCTTTTGCTGGCCTGCTGCACTAAAATTGGCACACCAAACCTCCTTTATCCCATTCACCAACACCGGACAAAGCACACAGGCTAGTGAAGATCTTCCCAACTTGTCAAGATGGCCGCCGAAAACGTGCCCTGACGTGATGACGCTCCACAGTGAGTGGCGCCCTTGTTTGTTTCACTGCTCCTCTTCGCATGGTGCCTCCTAGCAACCAAACGCTCCTTCACGCTGCACGCTCTCTGTCGCAGCCGTCTTCCACTCCCTTCGTGGAACGCATATGCGTTTCAGCTCCCCGCCCCACCGCACACAACTCCTCACCGGATATCCTTTGCTCCGGACACACCATGCATCGCCGCATCAGCCGCTGGAGAAGTAGATTACACTTCTCTTGCAGATACCAGTCAGCCGCTGGAGGAGTTTCGCGTTGAGTGTCTGGGGGAGGCGCTGAATCCGTTACTTCCCTTCACAGGATGTTGAGGTGAGAGTCACACCGCCACGCTCGTCGCCAAATTAATGTGGTGTTCTCCACATCAAATAATTAGACAAATAGACGGACGAAGTGCTGAAAGGTCCGTTTATTCACCTCAGCCACCAACAACTGTTTCACAGAATCCCCACAGCTCAAAACCCCCCAACATTCTTTATTGGAACACAACATTAGCATTCTACAATGGATCCTTAAGATGTCACAGGTAGCTTTTCCTTCATGCTGGTGGCACTGTCTTTTCTCACACTAGTGGTGTGTCTTTAATCACACTAGTTCTATGGTTTTTCTCACACTGATGTTGGTTTCCTTGCACACTAGTAGTGGTGTCTTTCGACACTTATGGTGATGTTTTTTCTCTCACACTGATGGTAGTGTATTTTCTCCCACTAGCTGTGTGTCTTTCCTCACACTGGTGGTGGTGTGTCTATCATTATACACTACTGATGGTGTCTTTTCTCACATTGGTCTTAGTGCCTTTACACTAGTGGTGAGTCTTTTGTAACATTGGTGGTGGTGCCTTTGTATGTACACTAGTAGTAGTGTCATCTTTCACAGTGGCAGTTGTATCTTACACACTAATGGTGCGTCTTTTCTCATGCTGGTTGGGGTCTTTTCTCACATTGGTCTTAGTGCCTTTACACTAGTGGTCTTTTGTAACATTGGTGGTGGTGCCTTTGTATGTACACTAGTAGTAGTGTCATCTTTCACAGTGGCAGTTGTGTCTTTCACACACTAGTGGTGCGTCTTTTCTGATGCTGGTTGGGGTCTTTTCTCATACTGGTGGCAGTGTCTGTACAGTGGCGGTGGTGTCTTCTTTCATTATAGTGGCAGTGTCTTTGCTGACTGGGCTGTCCCTGGACCCTCTTCTTCGATTGTCATTTTTTTCCGAATTATCTTGGGGGAGAACCCCTGCATGCAGTCATCAAGCTTGCTTGCTATTCACTGTATGGGGACTGGTCAGTCTTAGTTTTGTGTTCTCTGATTCTCTACTCTCTGGTCTGTCTTTTTTTGGTGTTTTCTGTAAGAATGCTTGTGCATATTAGTGGGTATCCTGGTGCACTGTAAGGTTATCATTTACTATGCATTTAAATATAATACATTTGAATGTGTAATAAAAAAAATGTGTCGTAAAATGCAGCATTTTTTGTCCAACCCCGCCCCCCCCGCCAATCTCCCCTGGCTGGTCTAATAAAATTTGTCAGAGCTTCTTTGAGATCATAGTCCGGCCCTGAAAAAAGGTAGGCAAGATGATCTTCTGACCTAGTGAAAAAGGTGTCACAACCTTTGGGAGAAATGAAGCACAGTTCCACAGAACCAGGTGTGTGGGTAAAAGGTGATATAAGGAGGATGCACAGAAAGTACTTGCAGTTCACAGACCCTCGTGGGCAATGTTGTGGCCACCAAAAAAGCCATCTTGATGGTAAGCAGTTGATGTGGACAGTTGTGCAGTAGCTCGAAAGGCACGCACATGAGAAAGGTGAAGACCAAATTAAGATTCCATTGGGACATAGTGAAGGGCCTGGGAGGAAACGTGTTAAAGGCTTTGGGGAATCTAGTCACAACAGGTGCCTTGAACAAGGAAGGTTGGTCCAGCAACCGCTGGAATGCCAAAATGGCAGATAAGTAATCTTTAACAATGCCCAGAGCAGAGACCTGTTGGGCCAGAGAAAGAACAAACAAAAGAACTTGGGATAAGGGTGCAGAAAAGGATTGATATCCTTAGAGGCACACCATGTCACAAGCTTATCCCAACAGCAGGCATATACCGTCTTGGTGTAGGGACAGCTGGCTGCCAAGATAACATCACAGACTTCAGGAGGAAGGTCGATAGCTGTCAACTGTTGCCACTCATTCTCCAAGCATGAAGACGGAGCATGCGCAGGTTCGGGTGCAGAACCCTGCCCTACTGCTGTGACAGAAGACCCTCCGGAAGGGGCAGCCTGAATGGATGATGGCCATGCTCAGAAGTTCAGTATACCAGTCTCAAGAATGACTTGGGCCCAGCCATTTCCGATCTTCTTGAGAGAGTTCCACTTGAGACGAAAAGTGTCTCCAAGCAAAAACTGTCTTGGAAACTCCAGCACACAAACCTTCCGACATTGCATGCTATTGGCAGTGGTGAACAGATCTAACCAAGGTTGTCTCCACTCTAGAAAGAGACCTTGCACCACCTCGGGATGGAGACATCATTAGGGATCCGCTAGACATTGACGGCTAAGTTTGATTGCCCTGGCGTTCACAGAAACCGCAAGGTGTTGAACCACCAGGGAAATGCTCTGAAATTCCATCAATCAATCAGGGAATTGTGAAGCGCGTGACTCACCCGTAAGGGTCTCAAGGCGCTGGGGGGGGGGTAGCAGCTCCGGTCAGTCAAAGATCCAGGTCTTGAGGGTCTTCCTGAAGATGTGCAGAGTGAGGGCGCGTCTGATGTTGATCAGGAGCTCGTTCCAGGTCTTTGCCACGATGTAGGAGAGGGCTCTTCCACCCATTCTGGCTCTGCGGGTGCACGGGGTTTCGGCGAGGGCGAGGTCGGCGGATCGGAGGTTCTCTTGGGTACGTGGAAGGTGATTCTTTCGTTGAGATATTGGGGTCCGGTGTTGTGGAGGCATTTGTAGGCGTGGGTGAGTATCTTGTAGGTTACTCTCTTCTCGACGGGGAGCCAGTGGAGGTCTCGCAGGTGTTGGGTGATGTGTTTGTGTCGAGGGATACCGAGGACGAGTCTGGCTGCAGTGTTCTGTATGGTCTGGAGCTTGCAGAGCAGAGATTTGTTGATCCCAGCGTAGAGGGTGTTTCAGTAGTTCAGTCTGCTGGTTATGAGTGCGTAGGTGACAGTCTTTCTTGATTCGGGGGGGATCCATTTGAAGGTCTTGCGAAGGATGCAGAGGGTGTTGAACAGGGCCGGACTGGGAACCAGAACCGGCCCTGGCATACTGCTCGGCCGTCCACCCTGGGGGGCAGGGGAGGGTGCGGCCGAGGTGTTTGCTAGGGCCGGTTTTGGAAGATTTTGTTACAGGGGGCCGATATTGCCGGCCCCCGGTAACAAAAACGGCCCCCAGCCTGGTGGCCCACCGGTGAAACGCCTGGTGCCCGCTATTGCCAGTCCGGCCCTGGTGTTGAAGCAGGTGGAGGCGACGGCGTTGATCTGTCGAGTCATGGAGAGGGAGGAGTCGAGTATGATGCCGAGGTTTCAGGTGTGGTCCGTGGAGGTGGGGGGGCTGCCGAGTGCGGTGGGCCACCAGGTGTTGTCCCAAGCAGAGGGGGAGGGCCCGAGGACGAGGACTTCTGTCTTCTCTGAGTTGAGCTTCAGGCAGCTGCTGCTCATCCAGGATGCGACGTCCATTTCTTCCTGGAAGCTGAGTCTGGTGGTGAGGGGGTCCTTAGTGAGGGAGAGGATGAGCTGGGTGTCGTCGGCGTAGGATACTATGCTGAGTCCATGCTGTCTGACGATAGCGGGAAGGGGGGCCATGTAGATGTTGAAGAGCGTGGGGCTGAGCGACGATCCTTGGGGTACTCACAGTTGATCTGTGAGGGCTCGGAGAGAAAGGGTGGAAGTCTGATTCTTTGGGTTTTGCCCGTGAGAAAGGAGCAGAGCCAGTCGAGGGCGGTTCCCTGTATGCCGGCGTCTTGGAGTCTGGCGGTGAGAGACAGTGCCGAAGGCTGCAGAGAGGTTGAGTAGGATCAGGGCCGCGGTGTGGCCTTGGTCGAGGAGAGTGTGGATGTCATCTGTAGCGGCGAGTAGGGCGGTCTCAGTGCTGTGTTTGCTGCGGAATCCGGATTGGGAGGGTTTGAGGATGGAGTTCTCTTCGATGAATTTCGTTAGTTGGACGTTGACGATCTTTTCGGTGACTTTGGCCGCGAAAGGGAGGAGAGAGATGGGTCGTAATTCTTGAGGTCCGTCGGATCTGCTGAGGGCTTCTTGAGGAGGGGCTTGACTTCTGCGTGTTTCCAGTTGTCCGGGAATGTGCCAGCTTCGAAGGAGACATTGATGGTGCGTCGTAACTCCGGTGCAATGGCGGCGGCAGCTCTGTGGAAGATGTGCGGAGGGCAGGGGTTCGTGGGGGCTCCTGAGTGAATGCCTTTCATGGTCGATGCGGTCACTTCGGTGGTGACTGAGGTCCAGGAGGAGATGGTAGGATGGCTGTTGTTGCTGGGAGAAGGGGTGGATTCGGTGTCCGGGGTCTGTATGTTGAAGTTGTCGTAGAGGGACCTTAGTTTCAGGTGGAAGTAGGAGCCGAGTTTGTTGCAGAGGTCCTGGGAGGGTGTGACGTCCATGGCTTTGCTGGGGGGCTTGGTGAATTCCTGAATGATGTTGAAGAGTTCCTTGGAGTTGCTGGCGTTGGGGTGGATTTTGTTTCGGATGAAGGTCCTCTTGGTGGATCTGATGAGTTGGTGGTATTCTGTCATGGCGTTCTTGTATGTTGTGCGGTCTTCCAAAGTTTTTCTGTTTCTCCAATTTTTCTCGAGACGTCTGCAGGTGCGTCTGGATTCTTGGAGGTCGGTGGTGAACCAGGTGGCCTTCCTGGGGTGCTGTCTGTCGGGGTTGGGGAGGGGGGCGAGCTCGTCCGCGCAGTTGGTGATCCATCTGTGAAGTTCTTTGGCTGCAGAGTTGGCGTCGGTCGAGGTGGGGGGGGCATTGCGGTTGAGGGTGGAGTTGAGGTGCTCCTCTGTGACCTTGCTCCAGTTCCTTCACGGAGGGCGGGGGCAGGTTTGGGGGCTGTGGGTTTGTCGACATGGAAGTGTACGCAGTGGTGGTCCGTCCAGGGGGGGTTGCGTGGTGTGGCTAAAGTGGATGTTGTTACGTCCTGCGAAGATGGGGTCAAGGGTGTATCCTGCCTTGTGGGTAGGGGTGGTGATGAGTTGTTTCAGTCCGAGGTTGTCGAGGTTGTCCCGGAGGGTGGCGGAGTTGGGGTCGCTGAGGTTGTCGAGGTGAAAGTTGAGGTCTCCGATGAGTATGTAGTCCATGGAGGCAATGTCGTGGGGCGCGATGAGGTCGGCGATGGTAGTGGTGAACACGGTTTGAGGTCCAGGAGGTCTGTAGGTGAGGGTGCCTCGTAGGGTCGTTCTGGGGCTGGTCTGGATCTGGAAATGGAGGTGTTCGGTGGTGGACGGGGAGTCGCTCGTGCTGGAGGTGGTGAGTCAGAGGGAGCTCTTGTGTGCGGTGCGCTGGCGAGTCCTCCTCCTAGGCAGTTGGGGCGGTCCTTCCTCTGGATCTTGTATCCATCTGGGATGGCAGTGGCGATGTCGGAGGTGAGGTTGGGCCATGTTTCCGTGAAGAAGGCGATATCTGGCGAAAGGGTGTCGAGGAGGTCCCAGATCTCTACAGCGTGTCTGTGCAGGGAGCGCACGTTGAGGAGGATGCACTGCAGTGCTTCAGGGGAGCTGGCATCCAGCGTGGGGGCGGCGATGGTGGGGGTGCGGAGGGTGGTGAAGGTTTTTCGGCAGTGTCGGCATGAGAACTGGCTGTGGGTGGTGTTTGGCGTAGACAGCTGGCAGTTGTTGTTCCTTCCGGGGTTGAGTGCGAGGAAGGCAGCTGAGTCATAATGGTGGGTGGTTGGAGATCCAGGGTCTCTGGCGCTTGTCGCGGTCAGGTCGTGGACGGGCGCAGACGGGCTTGCCTTTGGCACGCCAGTGGTGCGCCGCCGCGCAGCGGCCGCCATTAGGGAAGCGCAGCTGAGAGGCGGGAGCGGGAACTGGCAGGGGGGAGGGGGCGCGGGGCAGCAGCGGCAGGAAAAGGGCGGCGAAAACGGGCACGGAGGACGCAAATAGGGCACAGGAACAGAAACAGGCAAAAAAGACAGCAGAATACAATTAAAAGGCAGAAAATATAAGGCACAATTAAGAAACAAACAAGACAGACAAAAAACAGAAAAATGGGCACAAACACGAAGACAGACAGCAGCGGACCAGCAGAAGAGCAAGGCTCTCCCACTGGACCACCAGGGATGAGGCGCAGGCAGGAGCCTGCGGGTAGAGGAGGGCCTCGAACACCTACCTTGGAGAGAGGTGTAGAGGGCAGCGGCACAACAGCGGAGCTGCTGGGGCCGAGAACAGGGTCTCTGACCAGGAGGCCAGAGGTCTTGTTCCATCCATGTTCAGAGGTGCAGAGCCTCTTGATAAAGGGTCCACCTCCCCACCTTGTTTGTTGCAGTACCACATGGTGGTGGTATGTTCGTGAACACCAGTACTAGCCTTCCCTCGATCAAAAGATGGAAAGCTTTCAATGTCAACCGGATAGCCAGATGCTCCAGCAGGATTATGTGAATCCCGGACTCTGCCAGAAACCAGCGTCCTTTGATTTCCACCTCTCCCAGATGGCCTGTCCAGGAGTGACGCAACTGTCACTACAGTCTGCTCTGGTTGGGGAAGGGAGAGGGGTCTGCAGCTGACCCAATCACAGGTTATCAGCCACCTCTGCAGATCTTTTGCAGTTCCCTCAGAGATCTGGACCAGGTCAGAGAGATTCCTGATGCTGTGCCCACTGAAACTTCAGGCTTCACTGAAGAGTCAGTAAATCAACAAGGGGGGAGAGATACGGACTGATCTTTATCCAGGTCCAGCATACATGTCCGTTAATGAACCTATACAAAAATGGTATGCAGTTCCTAATATTAAAAAGCAGGAGGAAATGTTTTATATCAAAAGATCCACATGTGGATGTGGAGTTAAAGAGATGGGGAGAAGAATCCTCTCCTCTTGGAAAAAGACCCTCACACACCCAGCCAGCTAGGTGTCATGCTTCATCATCGGGTCTGCTCCTTATCGGGTCGGCGCTGCAATCCCCGATCGGCACCCGTGATGGGGCCTCCTTAGCGGAGATCTTTATTCCAAATGCCGGTGGGTGAAGTGCGTGTGAGGGCTCTAAAACAGTGTAGGTGGTGTTGATGTGTAGGGAAGTGAAATTAAAAAAGGGAGGTGGTCCACTCAAAATAATTTTATTGAACGTGGCCCCTACCCTAGTTAAAAAGAAAACAAGACGCATAACCCCACTCTAAGGATGTCGGGAATAGGCGCTTGAGAAAAAGGTCAACATGTTTCTTGCCCAGAGATATATTAATTGGCAATTCTTCAGGACCAAACAAAAGAGGATCTACCTACACTTTTTGGTAATGGTCAACAGTAAAGTGCAAAAGTGACCATCATTACAGCACCCTAAAAAGTGATACCTGTAAATCAAACAATACAACCTGCAATAAAAAACAGAATAACAACGTTAACATAAAAAGTTGCAGTATTCTGGATATAATAGGAAATAAAGCGCACCAAAAAGTGTCAATGATGCGGATCAAACATGCTAAACACAGGTGGCTCGTGGCATGCATGATGTGAGCACTCGGTATCATTAACACCGGGAAGACATCTAAAAACTGAGAAACTAAGAAAGGCAATCATCTGAAAACTCACCCAGTTCGGGTCAAGGATGCGCGGCATCGGTACCGGCTAGTGTAGACACTAATGTGTAGTGTCCTAATAGGTAGGAAAAAACATGAATAGTAATGTACATAATTATTGAAAGGGAGCACCAAGTCTTAGGTACAACAGCCTGGAGGAGGAGAAAGCCTCACTGAAGAGTCCTCATATGCCAATGGGCATGTGTCACAAGAAGAATGCAGGAGTCCATGCGGCCCAGCAGCCTCAAAGTCAGTCTCGTCGAAATCCAGGATAGAGGCTGAAACATCGGTATCATAGCCTGAATATCCTGGACTTGCTGTTTATGAGGATAGGCCCGAAACTACACTGTCAAGAACAGTCCCAATGAAAGGGAGCATCTGGGGGGGAGCTAGGCGTGACTTCAGCATGTTGATAGTGAACTCCAGCAAATTCAGGAGGTTCACCGTAGTCTGGAGGTGGGAGACAGCAGCCTGGGACGAGCCCGTCTTTAACAGCCAGTCATCGAGGTAAGGAAAGACTGGAACCCCTAACCTCTGCAAATGTGCTGCAACCACCACCATTACTTTCGTGAACACCCAGAGGGAGCTGATGAGACCAAAGGGGAGCACGACTAACTGAAAGTGCTCTTGGCCCACCGTGAACCGAACTGCAAACCCAGGTCCTCCCTGAACCAGAACCCAAGCAACCCAGGACTGGTTTTGCACTAGTTATGGGCTCATCAGCCGGGAACAGTTTGGTTCCAGTGACACAGTGAGCATGGAACCACGTCTGGGCATACCCATGCGACGTAGAACGGTACATGAAACACACAAAAGGTGATCGGAGGCTGCCTGAAAAATGTCCAACCACTGGCAAACTCTCGGTGTAGCACTCCAACCCATTGTCTTTTGCTTACCATGCCACTTCAATTTGGACCCAGTCATATTCCGTTCGGACTGGACTGTTCCTATTGGAGCAGAGTTGAGACAGATTTTATATAGCTGGATCCAAACTCAGGTGGCATGGTATGCAAAATAACAATGGATTGGGTTGCGGCCCGAGTGATTACCAGCAGCTGAGATTAGTTCAAGCATTCCATCCATCACTGTTTTGTATACTTACTGGTTTGCCTAAGTGGAACGGGATGCTCAGATGTGGGTTCCGTGCACGCTGTGTCACTGGAACTAAGCTGTACCCAGCTGATGAGTCATCCTAGATGACAAGCTCAACATGACGGCTCAAGTCAACGCAGTGTGCACCTCCTGCTTCCACAACCTACGCATGTTGCGAAAGATCTTCAAATGGTTGCCTCAGAACACCAGCAGGACCATCACACAACCACTCATCACCAGCAGGCTGGACTACGGAAACACTCTCTATGCCCCAATCTCCAAACAACTCCTACGCAGGCTCCAGACCATCCAGAATGGAGCCGCAAGACTCATAATCAACCTCCCATGACACACCCTCATCACACCGCACCTCAGGAAGCTTCACTGGCTCCCCATTCACAAGTGCAGCCAATCTCACGCACACACACAAAACCCTATACAACACAGGACCAGAATACCTGAACAGCTACATACATTTTCACCAACCCACCAAACACCTTTGCTCTGCCTCACTAGTCTCTCACTCGCACACACGCCCCACATCCGCAAAAGCAAAACTGGAGGTCACTCATTCTCCTACATCGCACCCAAGACATGGAACAACCTCCCTCAACAGATCATAGCCTCCTCCTCACTTACTGAGTTCCGCAAGAAGCTGAAGACCTGGTTGTTCATATAAGCACCTTGGGACCACACACCTACACACCTTGCCCAAGTGCCTGGATACACTTTCGGGTGATTAGTGTGCTATACAAATCAACATAATATAACATAACAGAGGGGTCAGGCCACCCAAATATGAGGTGCATAGCCTCATAAAATTCCTTGAGTTGGGTGAGGGGCGCTCCGTCTCTGGAAAACTCAGAGAAGCACGAAGCCGGCCTTGGCATAGGCTTCACCTTAGAGTGAGGTCCAGAGTGCCAACGCTCCAAGCCGGGTCCAATGACCTGGACCGACACTGAGAAGTCGAAGACCACTTCAACTTCTTTCCCTTTTGGGACTTACCCGACAACTTGGATCGAGACGACGATCGTCGGGTAGGGCTCCGCAAGCGTTCCTGGGTCCTTCGACGCGACCGGGATCGAGAGCGTCACGGGGTCGGCTGACGTCGGGCAGCAAGGAGCTTCAGGGCTCATTCCCTCAGCGCCTTGGGATTCATGGCACGCCAGTCCTCGCAGCTCTTGGAGCTGTAGTCCCGCGTCAAGCACCACGGGCAAACCAAATAAGGGTCTGTCACAGACATCTGCATTTGACAGGCACCGCATGGTTTAAAGCCTTTTGGCTTCTTAGGAGACAGTCAAAAAATGACTGGGCGTAGCTCTCTCTGGATCTGAGCTCACTGGTGAGGAAAGAAAAGAACTGATGTCAGGTCACTGGGGTGTCAGCTACATGGGCACCGCGCACCTCAGTTCGGTGCAGACAACGCGAAGCCGAACGCCGCCACCTACTGGTTAACAGAGTTACTGCTCAAAAATGTACAGAGCCTGCCTGACTACTGCGGATCATTCTAAGGTAAGGAATCTGCGGCTAGAAGTCTCTATCAAATTGGAGTCCTTTAGTGAAAGTGCGGTGGGAGCAAGGATCAGATGGAGCCTCGAGTGGATTGTGTTCATGGTAGAAGCGATTTCGACATTGGTGACAGTAGGCTATGAGGTCACGGTTCGTTTATTGGCCTTAATGTGAAGTTGAGTTGCTATGGTGACAGGGTCCAGTTGAGGGTTGAAATTGCTGTATATGGAGGTGTAGTATGGTATGGTATGACCTGTCATTGTATAGTATGGTATGGTGTTCTATGGTATGGGAAAGCCTGTCACTGTAATGTATGGTATAGTATGGATTGTTATTGTATAGTATGGTATTGCCCATCCTTGTATGGTATGGTATGCAATGCTATGGTATGGCCTGTCATTGTATATGGTATGGTATGATAAGGTATGGCCTGTCATTGTATGGTATGGTATGGTATGGCCTGTCATTGTATAGTATGGTATAGTATATTATCGCTTGTCATTGTATGGTATGGTGTGGTGTGGTATGGCGAGTCATAGTATCGTATGGAATGGTATGCCATTGTATACAATGGTATGGTATGGCCTGTCATTACTTAGTATTGTACAGTATGGTATGTTATGGTATGGTATGTCATTGTTTAGTATGGTATGGCATGGTATGATACAGAAAGTGAAGCCAAAGTGTAGCCAGAACAGGAGCCAGCAAATAAGACTAACAAAGAAGCCAACTAATCTTAACCAATGGGCAGGCTGTAAGTCCGCTGTATCTAAACAAAATATTGCATAGTATGGCATGGTATGATACAGAAAGTGAAGCCAAAGTGAAGCCAGCACGTGCTGACCAAACAAGAGCCAGCAAATAAGACTAACAAAGAAGCCAACTAATCGTAACCAATGGGCAGGCTCAAAGTCCGCTGTATCTAAACAAAATATTGTATAGTATGGTATGGTACAGTCTGTCATTATATAGTATGGTATGGCATGGTATGCCGTCATTGTATGGTATGGTATGTCATTGTATATAGTATAGTATGGCCTGCCATTGTATGGTATGGTGTGGCCTGCATTGTATGCTATGGCATGGTATGGTATTGCCTGTCATTGTAGATAGTATGGTATGGCCTGCCAAGGCATGGCATGGCATAGCATGGATATTATGGTATGACCTTTCATTGTATGCTATGGGATGGCCTGTTGTATAGTACAGTATGGTATGGTATGGTATGGTATGGATGCTAACAACCTGTGGCCTGCTGGTGTTGCCATGCTGCACCAAAGAGTAAAATGGGAGAGGATTGAAAGTAAAAGGGAATGAACGTGGGAAACGAGCTGTGAAAGCAACAGCGAGAAGCAAAACCAGGAGCAAGACAACCTAAAAACACATGCACTCTTATGAAGTGCTGCGAGTAGAATTAAAAACAGACCAAGACAGAAAGCAGAAACAGTGGAAGGACACTCCCACAAAATGAAAGCAGTACCTAGTCCATGCTCCAGGGACAAGGGGAACACACAAAAACAAAGTGGAGCCAAAGTAAAGCCAGCATGTGCTGACCAGACAGCAAATAAGACTGACAATGAAGCCAACGAATGGTAAGCAACAGGCAGGCTCTAGTCTCCCTGTTTGTAAACAAAATATGTTGCAAGCGACAGCGCTATTTCAGGAGAGGCCTAATAACGTTGCGCACTCCTGCTCAAGAGTCATTCTCCATTGTGAATGGCACAGGGCATGATTCTTACTTTCATGGGGCTATGTAAGCAGCTCACTGTGTCTCCATTTCCAAAGTCGACATCATGCATAAGACAGCCAGGTTCTCAGTGGTTCTCATTTAGCATCTTCCAGGAATCTGAGACTGGCCTGCTGAGTTAATGCTCTGCTTTAACTCCCCTGCCAGAGACAGAGCTCCACCTTCGATCATTAGCCTGCAGTCACACCCCCTTGGATCCCCGCTCCAGCACCGTTGGAAGGAGTTGCAGAGTCCCAGGCAACAGAATATTTGCCGTTCTGACTCACTTTCACGGAGCAGCGAGGTCATGTTTGAGACCATTTATTGCAAACCCGTTACCTTCTGTAGCAGCGGCAGCAGAGGCGTCTGTAAACAGTGGACATCGGCCCGGCCCCATCAAGCTTCTTTGAAATGTTTTCCCAGCAGTGGTTTCTTTTGCTCTGCTGCCTGCTCAACCAGAGGCATCCAATGCAGGTCAAGGAGTGCCAGATCCAAGGCAGGTTTTGGGACACCCAAATAGGATGAATTTTTTTACATAAAGAGAATTGAAAGGAAGTGGATGCTCTAAAAAGCTGGGGCCCATTTTTTAAAAAGATCACCTTTGGCCAATATTCATCCCACCTCTTTGCGCCCCCTCATCCCCTCCAAATACCTAAGCTCATTCAGAAAACTGCAACTGATCTCATACCCTCCTCTTTAAAATGTTTCAATGCCTTAGATCCATTACAGGCATGGCTTCAACCCAGCAGTTGGTTCTTGTGACTTTCCCGAACGCCACGGCAGCCAATCTTAGATGCGATGCAAATGGTTGTATTCTGTGACACGTTTTTTGCTTTAATACTGTATGGGCTCAAAAATACCAAAATACAAGTTTGGCATTATTATAATAATGCTCCCTTTCGCCTGTGGATAAGATCAGCACCTTCATAAAGTAAGGTGATGGGGCCGCCTTGAGATGCCACCTACAGGTGGTGCCAAGCTACTACAAAAGACACCAACATGACCTTCTTTCAGTGTCTGGGTGCACTCCAGGGCGCTGGAAATCCTCACCCCTCTATCTTTACATTCAGGGAGAACCAATCTAGAGTGGGAGGAGGGCATCTGAGGACGAGAAACAGGCGGCGCGATGGCGAAGAAGGGGAGATGATGGAGCGGATGGATTAGAGGAGGCAGAGGAAGCGTGGGATGGCAGAAGCGCCTGCCTGTTCCCCCAGCAGCCCCCATTCCCTCGCGTAAAACCACAGATCTCTGGTATAATTGTGCTGCTGTCGGAAGCAGTTGTGGTGTGATCTAGGCACCCAGAGAAATATCAAAGGCTGCCCTCCTAAGAGACTGACACTCTGACTCCAGAAATCAAACCGCAGGACTCATTAGGGACTGCCTGGTAGGTCTCCTGGGGGACCAGGGAGAGGGTGTAGTGGAAATGAGAGTTTGTTAAAACCCAGTGATTTGAAAGCATGGCAGAAAACGTGAGGTAGTGAGACCATAATCAGCCCCCAGCAGAGCAAGGAGGGTGCATGTCACAGGGATCAAGATGGGCTTTACCCCTTACTCTCCTGAGAGACACAATGGGTGCTGGCAAGTGAAACTTACATGCGGTGGTGCTGGAACGATTTCAGAGTGGGGGTGCTGCTATCAATGTTACGTCATTGAAGTCATAGGGATTGGGAAAAATCCAAGCATCACACAAAGAACAAGTATAGCAAATGAGGAATGTCCATGCAGCAGGAGAGCTGTAAGGGAGTGGTATGTAACGGGTGGTGCATTTTGGAACAAACTCTCACTTGTATATTGCTAAAGCATGGTGTGGTAGTGCACTGTCATTTATAGACAGCACATTTTCCACTCAAATGAAAACTAAATTTGCAAGGACGTGCAGTTCTACTGATAAAAATATATAAGGCACAAACAATATTGTTTGGGGTTTCAGCGAATATTTATCATTCATCACCAAGGTTCTTTATCATACTTAGGGGCATATTATCAAGAACGGCGTTAAAAATTATCGCCGGTTTAGCGGCAGTTTTCTGCCGCTAAACCGGCGATAATTTTAACGCCCTTCTTGATAATATGCCCCTAAATTCTTTGGTTCCATCATACTTCAAAATTACAAAAACGTGCTTCATTTCTGCTTTCCTGACTGGTGATATATTTTAAAATATTTGTACACTTCATTTGCAGGAACTTACATTTTGTGTTAGAAAAAATAAACATTCCTACAGCCTTTAATTTCACACTCCATGTACCCCTGCAACATTGACATTGTCACATAGTTCAGACAGCTCACTATACAAAATCTACCTACTTTACAGTCAGAGAAAGAAAAGTAAACACCAATCTCCATGTCATAAGCCATAAGCAGCAATTTGTCAGAAGACATAGCTTGACATCTCGTCTCTTTGATCACACAGCAAATATGATAAGATAAACACAAAGGGGCAGATTTACGAGCCCCGTGCGCCACATTTGCGCCGCTGTTGCGTCACTTCTGTGACGCAGCAGTGGCGTAAATCATGCACCACGTTGCGCCCTATTTACAATGTGACGCATCTAAGGAGATGTGTCACGTTGTAAAGCCCTGCGCCACATGAAACCTGCGTCAGGTTTCATGTGGGCGTTCTGGCGCAGGGGGGGGCGTTCCGTCGCAGGAACGCCTCGGAAAAGTGCCTGAGTGAAATCTACAAGATTTCACTCAGTCACTTTTCCGACGCCGCTGCGTCAAAACCTTGCGCCTGCTTGAAGCAGGCGTAAGGCGTGACGCACCATGTTGAGGATAGGCCAGGTTGGAACAGTGCTGGAGTTGCGTCGCGCCCGTGACACAACTCCAGCACTGCGCCAACCTTACGCCGGCAGATGCGACACGCATCTGTTTATCCTTGCGCCATGATGCGCTGCATTGTAAATGCGGCACATCTGTGGTGGCGCAAGGGTAAACTTGCGTCACGCATCTTTCCTGGCGCATCCCTGCTGATTTGCAGGGATGCGCCAGGAAACGTAAATCTGCCCCAAAATTTAAAGGTATCTTTATTGCTCATTCACCTTCTGAACTCCCCACACCCCTACTTCCAGCGCCTATTCTTACATTCTTAAAAAGCTGGATTTATTACTGTAAAATACTTTTTCCAATACATGAAAGTTGATTTCACACTCATAAATGGATTTACTCAGAGGATCACGTTTGCCTCTATGTAAAAAAAAGAATTAACATTGGTAAATGCACAATATGCACAATATCAAGACATTTGCGAGGGAAAATGTGCATGTGTGCATCTCTGTACATGTAGCAGGATGCACATCGGTACTCCTCAGAAGCGTCGCTGCCTTCAGGAGTATTCATGGAATTCTTTGAGAATTCCCTTAAAGACAGACATTTACACAAAATGTAGGAATAAGCTTATGTGCATATATTTCCGACTTTCATAGCAAGAGATTTGTGAAAAGGCCCCAAAATGAGCTAATATCAATTCTAGAAACGCTATGAATAAAGGCTTGGATTTCATTGACCTTTCTTTAGGAACAGACAATGCCCAATCCCGAGTTCTTTAAGTACTAGACTTTCCTTTCCCCAATCATTGCTTTCATATGTGTTAGCCCAATTCGTCTATTTAAAATCAGAGAAGACAGGGGCGTGGCCTAGCGGTCCAACATGGTGGACGCGCTGTAAAGGAGCTCCCGTAGCCATACCGTAATCCGATAATTATCCTGCCGCTTCGGTGCCTGAAACGCCGCCACAACTGCTGGTGGGTAGTGCCCCTGCCCTGCCGGATCTCTGAAATCCTGCTTGAGCGGCCCCCTCCGGGCCGGTGACGAGATTCCGGGTGTGGGAGGAGCGGAGGCCTGAGAATCCTCGGCCTGGATTTGGTGACGTCGCCGAAACTCGCAGCCCGCGACTACATTGACCTGCATCAACGCGGAGACTGCCGCCCCGGGATCCATGGGCGGTGCAGCGGCGAGTGACTGGTGCCTGGGGGCTCCGGACAATATCCCCTGAAACCCGGCGGCCACATCGGGTCGCAGCGCGCACGCCTCTGGCGGCTGAGACTTGGGGGGGGGTCGGCGGAGCGGTCCGAGTAATTGCGCATCTTGGGGGCTCCCACCTCTCGATCGGTATAGCCCATCATGCTTTATCATTGAACGAGCGCACCGGGCTTTGCTGCAGAAACCACCGCCCGGCGCCCGGCCCAGGCCCATCATTGCCAGGTTTCTGAACTATAAAGACAGGGATTGTATTTTGCAGCAGGCCCGGCTTAAAGAGACCCTCCACTATAACTCACATTCGGTCCTGATATTTCCGGACTATATGTGGCTAGTCCAACAGTGCCGACAATCCTTTACGGAGGCTAAAGCCAGACTGCGGTCCCTTAAGATTCAATACTCCCTGTTGTTTCCGGCTAGACTGTGGGTGTCCTACAAGTCGCAGACGCACTTCTTTGAATCACCTGAAGAAGTTTTCAATTGGACAGATGAAGTTGTCAAGCTCAAGCCCCACACGCCGCCCCGAGTGGACTCAGATTCTTCGTCGGGCGGCCCAAGCCAGAAGATTGCCCTGATCAACGACAAACAGCGTCGCAGATCGCGCTTCAAGAGATGCTCTAAGACCCGCAGCAAATCCCGCATCCGCTCTACAGAGGACATTGTATGATGGATGGCGGCCTCGGCACATCCACCGTGTGAACCTCTGAAGACACTTGTATGTACAAGGGACGTTCTTTGGGGATCCATTGGCGGAAATTAGTTCCTGACCCCATTGGGGTCGAGACGCCTGTCTGGCCGCGATAGATGCTTCAACGTTTATGAGGTATTGGGGTGGGGGAAGGGGGATGGGGGTTCGGGAAAGTTGATGTTTTCTGTTGATAGTGTCCTGCTTCCACAATACATATGTGCTGTCTCGAATGTATATGTCACACATACCTTAGCTTCATCCACATGTATCATTATCTACCACAGCGCCAGATATGTCTCGGTCATATGACAGGCGTCTTCGTATTATCAGTTGGAATGTTCGAGGCCTGCTAGACAAGGTCAAGCGGGGAGCCTTGCTACGCCAGGCTAAACGATATAAAGCAGATATTTTGCTTTTGCAGGAAACACACTTATTAGGTACTAAGACACCGTGTCTATTACGATTTGGTTATGTGCAGACATTCCACTCTGGATTCACCCGGGGCTCTCGTGGGGTGGCCATTTTAATTCATCGTAGACTTCCCTTCCTTCATGAGAAAACGTGGCTTGATCCCCAAGGTAGATTCATCATTATTACTGGCACACTACATGGTGAGCCATTCACTCTGGGTAGTATATATGCTCCTCCACCATTAGCCTGGAATTTAACAGAGCGCCTGACTAGACTTTGCGCCGAGATCCCCCCTGTTCCTGACCATAGTTGGGGGTGACTGGAACGATATTATGTGTCCTCATACCGACAGATGGCGCAGCGCAGACAGACCAGTTGAATCACGCAAATCAAAATTGCAGCTCCTGGCGCGGGGAATGGACTGGGTAGATACTTGGCGACGCCTACACCCAACTGACACGGAATACACGTATTTCTCCAGTACACACGGGTCCTTCTCCCATTTAGACTATGTTTTTATCTCCGTAGCTCATATACATAGACTCGACGCAGCTGAGATATTACCTAGGGGCCTGTCTGACCCCTCCCCTGTACAACTGGATCTGCGTTTAAGCTCTGCGCGTTACCCCCTCCGCTGGTGCCTATCTCCATGGCATCTTCATGATGAACACTACGGAACTAATGTACACACGGCCATCACAGATTACTTCTCACAAAATACCGGGACGGTAGAGTCCTCTGTAACACTATGGGAGGCTATGAAGCCGACGCTCCGGGGGGTAGATATCGCGTACTGTACTGCATGGCGCCGACAGCGCCGCGAGAAATTGACACAGTTGGAGGCCCAACTTATAGACTTAGAGCTCCGGAGTAGGACAGGTGAAGGACGCGCAGCGCGCCGACAATTAGCATATACACAGCAGGTAAACGCTAGCGAATTGATGGCGTGCCTTGCTACCCGTAGTAGAATATACCAGTGGGGGGATGAATCCAGCGCACTGCTGCATCGCCTCTGTCAGAGGACGCTCAATCCTGTGACTGTTCCTAGTGTTTATGGCCCCACCGGGGAGGTGCTCACGGACCCCCTGCACATTGCGGCTAGCTTTGCAGGCTATTCTGAGGATCTATATGCTCCTAAAGAAGTTATCTCTCCTCATTCGGTTCATAAATTTATAGATGATTTGCCTTCACGTGCCTTGGCAGATGCAGTGAGGGAGGAGTTAGACTCTCCAATAACTGCTGAGGAACTCCAGAAGGCTTTATCCGAAATGCGCTCGGGCAAAGTGCCTGGCCCAAACAGCTTTCCATGCAAATTCTATAAAAAATATCAATCCCTCTTAAGGGGCCTCTATCTTGCAGCACTTATGGCGGCCCTAGACAAGGGGAGCCTGCCCAAGGACTGGCGCCATGCAGAAATAGTAGTATTTTTAAAACCGGGTAGACACCCTGAACAGCACGCCTCATATCGCCCTATATCACTCCTCAATGTAGAGGCCAAGCTCCTTGCTAAAGTCATAGCCAACCGCATTGTACCGCACATTACAGATTTAGTCCATCCAGACCAGGCGGGGTTTATGCCCGGACGGGCCACACCCCACACCATCCGTCGTGCACACAACGCCATTGCATCGGCTGACCATCTTGGTGAGCCGGCTGCGCTTCTATTGGCCGACATCGATAGGGCATTTGATTCCCTTAGTTGGACATATGTATTCGCATTACTAAGTCGATTAAACTTTGGTCCCCGCCTCCTTAAATACATTCAGCTTCTATATACTGATATCACTGCCTCGGTTCGCGTCGCGGACTCCACATCACAGCCCTTCCCAATAGGGCGGGGCACTCATCAGGGGTGTCCCCTCTCCCCATATCTTTTCGCATTGGCCATGGAGCCTCTCGCGACATGGGTGCGAATTGAAGCGCAAATCCGCGGGTTTGAATGGTCCAGGGAGGTCTCCGATCGCATAGCTCTATATGCGGACGACGTCCTATTCTTTCTTACGCGTCCTGATCGATCCGGACCCAGACTACTTCGGATCATGCAGATCTTTGGCGAGACATCCGGGCTTTATATGAACTCTCGGAAATCATACTTGTGGCCATTGCGGGATGGAATGCAGTTGGGCGAATGGGCTGGCGAGGTGACCACAGTGCGAGACGGATTTAAATACCTTGGGGTCTTCCTGTCGTCCTCCCAACCCGTGTCATGGGAACGTAATCTGGCCCCACTGTGGATGCAGATTAAGGAACAGACCCGCTCCTGGTCACATCAACCACTCTCCCTGTTCGGCAGATCCGCCATCTTCAAGATGGTCTCTCTGCCCCGTCTCCTATACCAGCTTCAAAATCACCCCTACCTGATACCGCCGGCCTGGTTTTGGCAATTGAATTCAACTCTCCGGCACTTTCTCTGGGATGGTGGTTCCGCCCGTTTGGCATTGAAAACATGTTTCCAGTCTACGTACTGTGGAGGCATAGCTACGCCAGACGTTCAAGCATACTATGAAGCCTCTCATATTCTTATTCTCAACGACTGGTGGTACGGTGACAGGAGCGATCCCGCATATGCGGTTGAACGCTTGTTGATGGGCAATATGTCACTCCACACGATCCTGTACGCAGGACCGACCCTGAAAGCACTGCCGCCAGCAACCGCCACGATATTTAAGGTCTGGAAACGCTCACTGCAACAAATGGGATGGTGGGGTAGATTAACAAAAGAAACACCCCCTTGGCACAACGGTCTTCTACCCCCCCTGGCAGAGTTGCCTGGTTTTTCTGGTTGGGAGGCTATAGGAATATCCATGGTGGGGGATGTTCTTCACGGTCAGACCCTGAAGTCCTTTCAGGAACTGCAAGACGAGTACTCAATGCCTAGATCACAATCCTATAAATACCTTCAGTTCCGTCATGCTTTTCCCCCCAGTCTTACACGTCAGGAGACCGTACCAGATTTTAATCCTATAGAGGCCAAAGTATTTATGGGAGAGCTGGGAGAACATAAAATTACCAAGATATACCGTACATTGATAACAAATAGTCCTAATACACTGGGTGGTACGCGAGAGGCTTGACAGAAGGATCTGGGCCCTCTGGATGACGAAGACTGGGCCGAGGCACTGGAGTCCCCACGTAGTGCCGCCATTGCGGACCGACTACGCTATATACAATTCAAATACCTTCACAGGGTCTATTACACACAATACAAATTGTGGCGAGCTGGATTGATTGAATCTCCACTATGCCTGCACTGCCATATTGCTGATGGTACCCTTATGCACACCGTTTGGCAATGTACAACACTTTCTAGATTTTGGTGGGGTGCCATCGCGTGCCTGTCAGAGGTCTTGGGCTGGGACGTCCCATGCTCCCCACGTTTGGTCTTGCTCCACATTACAGATGGCATTGGGGGTAACATATATAAGCGTCACCTACTACTTTTGGGCCTCACACTGGCCAAGCGAGATATTGCAAGAGCTTGGAAAGATGCCTCTCCGCCTCTGATTGGAATGTGGAAGAAAGGTCTCCATTTTTGTATGGGGTTAGAGATACCAATATTTAAAGCACAAGGATGTCCCCAGAAACACCCTAAGATTTGGAAGAGGTGGGCGGAGTATCGGGGATTGTACTTAGAACGCATTCCAACTATCTCCATAGACTAGCACTAGATAAAATGGAAATATCATGGGCTGAGCGTGGTTATAAATGCGCAATTAATCGATTGGTGTGGCTAAACCGGACATGTACTATAATATGTATCAGATGTATGACACTACAGTTTTATGTTGTTCTATTTAGTTTTATTATCTTTGTTTTGCAATTGTTTAAATGGCACCAAAAAGTCAACATCTTACTTGCTAATATGTATACTGTATTGCTGGAGTACCTGGCATTGCCAGGCCAGTTGTGGCTGTTGACAATAAAAAACTTTTTGTGAAAAAAAAAAATCAGAGAAGACTACAACTCCCAGAATCCACTGATTTATTGATTGAAAGCTATGGGCTGGGAACAAGGTGACCTGGTAACATGTAGTCCTCTGGTAATGTTAGCTCATATCTTTCCAAGGAAACCAGGTGTCAATATCAGGACTTGCTACAGAACCCCCAGGAGGGCACACCCCGATCTAGCAGGTGATCCTGAGGAGTTAGGAACTGAGGCGGGAATTTCATTACAAGACCGGAGGCTACCATTATGCATTATTCCTTTAATGCCAACTCCACACAGCCACTTTAAAGTATTTCATCACAATAAGAATTGTTCTAGAACAGAATAGAGGTAGACCATAAGAGGCATGCACACAGTACAATCTGCCTCTTTTAAGTGCGGCGCCACACAGATAAGTATCTCCTTTCTATGCTTGTCTAATGCTTTACAGCTTATAGTTTTATTCTTAACTGTTTTAAGTCTTGTGGTTCTATTCTTAATTGTTTATAATTCTTGTTAAGAAAAGCTTACTCACAGCCGCTTATCTGCTTCTGGCTGTATTCTAATAACTGTTTTAACTCTGGTTAAGCATAGCAGTGTTCAAACTGTTTATACGCTCAATTCAATGAAGTTTAATCGTTTTTCTGTAGACTGAGCAGTCACACTGGAGCCTGATGGTCATAGATTTAAATTCAGCCTTTCATCCTTCTGAGGCCGAAAAAATTAGCACCATTAAGGTCAATGTTTAGATTATGTATTTAACAACTTTGTTTTTTTCTGACTTAAAGCATAAAAACACAGTTTAACCTAGCTATTTCATGATCACAACAGACTTAATTCAGCTATTAAATGAAAAAAAACAACAATTACATTGTAGCTGCCAAGTGACCCATGGCAGGTATGACACCTTTAGTCATGCCAAGCTTCTTAGCCAAAAACATACTGCATTCTAGAAATTGTTGTTTCACATTTAAAATGATATGCAATGGGGTGAAACATCCCATTAATACTCCACATTATGATACAAACTCACCTACTCCATGATTTTCAAGATTTACTGTCTTGGCATTCATTTACTAAACCTGGAGAAGTTCAACGTAAGCAGAGCAGAGCAAAGCAAGATTCATGCCAGGGTTTCACGATACCTACATCAGAAAAAACAACATATGATGAATGCAAATTAAACTTATTCAAATACCCAATTGTTATTCTTAAAATATGGACAGGATCCTACCTGCAGGGCCTAGGTTGGGTAACCCTGACTAAACAGTGCATTCTGGGAGTTGTAGTCTTTCAATTAAACCAGTTGGACTAAGACATCTGACAATATCCATTGTAGAGTAGGGAGCAGCCAGGCAACCCTCCTAAGCAACAGACTCTGACATGAAATCATTCCCATATTGTCTAAAAATGTAAAGAATAAGTTACTTACCTTTGGTAACAATATTTAGGTGCATATTCTATCTACCTGTAGATTCCTCACCTCATGAATCTCCCTCAGGAGCCAGACTGGATCCAAAGAAGTTCAAATAGCTCTACTGAGCCTGCAGGTTCCCCATCGCTCCAACTTTAGTCCGGTGCCTCGTGGGATGTGACATCACAGACCCATTTATGGAACTATCCTGCCACTCTGACGTCACATCCCAACCTTTTCTCCATGTTCATACATGTGGAGATGAGAAATTGGAAAGAATGCAGTACAGAAATACATTTGGAACCTTATTAAACATTCCATACTACTGCTTGGAACAAGCAGATAGATGAGTCATCTACTGGTAGATAAGAGTATACAACAGAAACATTTACGAAGGTAAGCAACTTATTCTTCTGATAAATACTCTTCAAGCTGCCATCGTATCCTATAAAGAGAGATGTCAGTCAAGACACTGCCGATATCAACAATATCATACCCAACAGGACAGTTCCCCTTCCTCCTCCTTTCGCCAGGATACAGAAACCAAAGTAGAGTTGAAGGGGTGGAGAGAAGGCCTACACAACAGCACTGATGCTACAGCAGAAGATAGTAAGCTGGAACACCAATCAAACCCGTAGCCATGAACGATAAAGACACAAAATAAAAAAGCCACGAGGCAACTGTGAATGGTACAAACGATGCACCTATAGGAAACCAGGACCAAAACAATCACTACAGAGGTTTATAGGAGCAAAGACAAAACACTGTTACCCAATCAGATGAAAGGTTTTTGTTACATATGGTGTATTGTATTATTCATTTTCCCTGGTGCTCTGGTCCTTGCTGCTCAGCCAGTATGAATGTGCTGTGTGGAATGTTGGAGTGCATGGTGATGCAATGGAATGCTTGGGTGCCTGTGAGGTTGAGAGTGTCAGTTGGAGTATGGGCTGAGCAGCAGGGAGGCTGCTCCTGGTGGGGCTAACATAAGAACTAAGCTAATAACCTATATATATTCTTACCTGCAACTAAGACCAATAAACCATCATCTATAACCTACACCTCGGCTACTGGACTTTTTCATCATAGCATTTTGGCGACGAGGTTGGGATACAAATGTGTGCAATATTTTCATATGCATGTTCCTTTATGTAAATGTGATGTTTCCATCTTGTAGTCGCAATATTTTTATGTGTTCTGTAAAAGGGGAAGATGTGTTATATCTGCTATATTGTATTATGCATTTCCCTGGTGCTCTGGTCCTTGCTGCTCAGCCAGTATGAATGTGTTGTGTGGAATGTTGGAGTGCATGGTGATGCAATGGAATGCTTGGGTGCCTTTGAGGTTGAGTGTCAGTTGGAGTATGGGCTGAGCAGCTGGGAGGCTGCTCCTGGTGGGGCTATCATAAGATCTAAGCTAAGAACCTATATAGACTCTTATCTGTAACTAAGACCTATAAACCATCATCTATAACCTACACCTCGGCTACTGGACTTTTTCATCATAACAGTTTTCAAGCAAGCTTGCCAACCAAACAACTCCAATTATTCAGCGACACTTAAGCATAACCTTGGAAAATGACTTCACCTCTGCGCACCGAAAAGACAGGACTTTTTAACACCACACACAGTTTGGCATATGGGTAGAATCAAGACTATGCCCATCACCCAGGATCATAGTAGAACAGTCCATTCCATCTCAAGCCAGCCCGGCCACAAGTTAACCAGGTATAAAAATTCATATGAAGGACATGACCCTCCAATACTGTCACATGCAGACTTTACACATACCCGCAGTCTTCCGGACACCCTATTTCTGCTGTATGCCGAGGTGGTGCATCACGTTAAGCAGGTTTGGGCCCCAGACGGACAGGAACCGCCAACAAATGAGCTAGTATATATGTTACACCTAATGGGTAATGGTAGGCACCTGATAAAGTGGCTGTATACAAGTATTAGGGAGAAGCAGTCCTCCCGCTAGGGGCTCTGCGAGCCAAATGGAAAACAGACATGAAATAAGTTACTTACCTGTAACTGCAGTTATCCAGTATTGGTATCTTTCATAGATTCACATGCTTGAATCATTTACCGTCGTCGAAGTGGGAGTCCCATGGTACATTAAATAAAGCAGTAATTAATAACTTCCATAGGCTATCATGGAGGCAACCATGTATTCAATAGCCTATCAACCTCCTTTTATTAAAAAAAAAAGGACCAAACTTAAACACAACCAATCAGCACCTAGCACCCTCTAGAACCTTCCCAAGAGAGGCTGAATCCTTCAGATTTTCCGGCACAAGTGTGGCTAGTAGTACTGTAATGCCAGAGGAGCCTCTCCGGGGAGGAGGGTGGGTTGCATGTGAATCTATGAAAGATACCAATACTGGATAACTGCAGTTACAGGTAAGTAACATTTCTTATCCAGTATTGGGGTATCTTTCATAGATTTACATGCTTGAATCCGAATAGTAAGCAGATATATATATATATATATGTCCCAAAGTTGCCCAGAAAATGAAGCCGCACACCGCTGAAAAGGTAGGTAACAAGCCTTTATTTCTCAAGCATATTGGTTCCCCTCTGGAAAATCAATCCTTTGGCCTGACGCGTTTCAATGCTTTTGTGCATCTCTTCAGAGGCCGACATGGGGAAGGAATTCTCCGCCGCTACACTCCTTCTGCAATGCAAAATTTATTTCAATTAGCCTCTGGTGTGCTCGTGACATCACGTTTACTTTCAACATTGCTTGCTGGGGAATGTAGTCTTTTTAGGCATTTTTAACCCTCCAGTGGGTCCAGACCCCATGCCTAATCCAGGATACATTAAACTAGCCCTCCAGTGGGCCCCAGACAGGGTACAATATGCCTTATTCATGAACCTTCAGCGCCGATGCAGAGGGGACGTTACCCCCCGGCCGGTCCTTTCTTTGCTTTGCAGGAGGTGTGTCGCTTCCACGGCCAGGGCCGCCGTGTAAACATGTCCCAAAGTTGCCCAGAAAATGAAGCCGCACACCGCTGAAAAGGTAGGTAACAAGCCTTTATTTCTCAAGCATATTGGTTCCCCTCTGGAAAATCAATCCTTTAATGAAGCCGGCAGAGTATCATCCAAGGCTCAATGGAGGGCCGAGAATAATCGTCCATAATTAGCTGCAGCGGAGGTAACCCACCAGAGGGCGTTATTTGGCAAAATGAGACCTCATATCCCAGCGTGCATTTGAAAATGAACTTCCACCAAGGGAGGAGCACTGATAGCTCACTAACCACAAACACGCAGGGGAAATGCGGCAGCCATAAATCACCTCCGCTGACACGGCCTCTGAGGAGATGCAAACAGCGGCATCGAAACGCGTCAGGCCATGGACTTCAAAGGGATGTTAAGCTGCCTGCTTGGTTCAAATGGAGTTTGTAACTCACCTGCAGCTGTGTGCGGCCTCAAGCTTCTGGGCGTTTGGTTTTATATATATATATATATATATATATATATATATATATATATATATATATATATATATATATATATATATATATATATATATATATATATATATTAATCCTTCTCCTTTGGCTCCTTTCGCTGGCATGGCGCTCTAATTAGCTGTGCGTTACCTCGCGGCCGAGCCCGGTCGCCATTAATTCTCCACACACTTTCCCAAGGGAAATAATAGGTCGCACTCCGGTTTGTGTTTTCCTGAAAAAAGCTTGCAGAGCTTTTATTTTCACAAGTAGCAGATTACTTCATATGGCAAACAACCAAAACCGACGCGTTTCGGTCTCCACTGAGACCTTGCTCACGGTAACGCCCCCTTTCCGGACACATGTTTTTAACCTTTCCTGAAGTCATTACATCATTTCCTGTGTCTCATGAATGGGGCATTATGGGTGTTGTAGTACAATCATGTACATATCACATTATGCCATTAAAACCCAAATACTTTTCCTTACATCATAAATATTACAAATATTTTTTTTTTTTAATATTTTTTAACTTTTTTTTAAACATGAATGTGGGTATGATTTCATTCAGAATTTTCCTCTGTGTCAACTGGATTTTCCTTTGCATCTAGCATGTTAACGTCACATTTTCTATTTTTTGCGGTAATTTGACTTCATTACCCATTTATACTCCTCAAGTGGAGAGTGATTTTTTAAAACAAATACTTTCTTTTCCAGAAACACCCTTTCCTTTAGATATGTAATATTGTTAGTAAGATCCACATTCTAACAAATAATCCAAACAGTTAATTTAAAGAAAAAGTTGAAAATAAACCAATAACAGATTAAAATAATAAAATAAAATTCTCCTTAGAGAATGAGAGGCTAAAGGGACGTTTTCATGTAATATCACTAAATTTTACACTCTGTATTCGTTTCCTACATGTTTATTTGCCAATAATGTTGTCACCCTGATGTAGGAAACTCATTTCAGGGGTACCCCCTTTTTCCACACCTAGGGGCAGATTTACAAGGCCTCTTGCGCCACTTCTTGCGCCACTTTTCCCATGTTAAAATGACGCAAAAGTGGCGCAAGGGGCTTGTAAATCTGCCCCTAGTATCCAAGGAAAGTATCCAGGAATCCTAAGTTTAAATTTATACAGCTCTTGATTGTCCATAGAGCCTACCTGACTCCACACAGGCTGAATTCCATGTTCCCAGACATAGTGGATAGTTGTCCTCGTTGTCACTCATCTAATGCGGAGTTGCTGCATATGTTATGGAGTTGCCAGAGATTAATACATTATTGGTCATCGGTGTATAAGATAATAAATGACGTCGTCCCGATGCGAAATGGTGACTCACTAGAATATTGTCTTTTGGGGTTGGGCCCCAGAGGCAAGAAGGGAGGCCCTATTTGTAAATTTGCTAACCTGGCCCTAATCCTAGCAAAGCGTAACATTACCATGCGATGGAAGACCGCTAAGCCGCCATCGGTGCTAGAATGGTATAATGAAATGATTAGATGGGGCAGGGTAGAGGGTGCTGAACTAAAAAGAGATGAACACAGGGGATTGCGTAAAAAACCCATTTCTCTGGAGTGGAATGCGATGTTAGAAGAATTTATAGCTGTAGATGTGCAAGTATATTGATGGAATTACTACACACTCATCCGAGCCTCTTACTAAAGTACTGGGCAAAATATGTGCTGATGTACGTTTATAATATACAGTGATAATTATTGATTATAAAAAGTGTCATTGGATGTAAATGAATATATTGTATTTCTGTTGGTCATTCGGGTATGGGAGTTTCTGTCTGAGTCTGTAAGGGCTGGGGGGTGGATATAGTTGTTAGTTATTGGCCTCTCTTTGCATGAGAGGAAAGGTAAACAGGGATTATTATTAATGTCGGATATATAACGTTACATGTAGGGGTGGGCAGAGTTGGCGTAGCGCCACTACGCGTAGTTATGGAAAAAATGTGTGCAACACGAGCCCACGTCCTGCGGCCAGCCGAGGGTCCGTGTGCCCGGGACAGGGGTCCCTCGTGCCCGGGCAGACTCCCCGATCTCCCTGGCCTGGCTGGGTTGAGAAGCAGTGACCGGCCCCAGGGCCTGGGTTTCTTTCGGGCAGGGCCTGGGGTGTGGGAGCCCCCGTCCTGCGGCCTGCCAAGGGTCCGCCTGCCAGGGACAAGGGTCCATGGTGCAGAGCCCCCGAGCCCTACAAGGGCAGGCGGGAGCCCTACCGCGAAGGCTCGGGCGGGCAGATAGGCGTCCTTTCGGTCCCGGCCATCTGGTCGCACCTTTCCCCTCAGCCATCTGGTTGTGCGCAATGCTTTCCAATGGGGTGACCAGATGGCCGGGCTGCCCTGGAAGTCCCGATGAGGGCTCATTTGCCTCCCCGATCCCAGCCAGGGCTCCAGGAGGTCGGGCGCCTCCGCGCCCTGGGTCCCCTCGGTCTCGCGGTGCGCACAAGTTCCCAGAAAGAGGGGTAGCTTTCCTCCGGATTACTAGGGACAGGGTATGCCGGGACACCCCTCCCGGGCTGGCGGTTCTCAGCCGGGGACCTGATGGGCTATGCCCGGACAACACCTCCCCTCCGTCCGGGGGCTCCCTCCTCCGGCCCGCGGCGTGGCAAAGTGCCTGGGACAGGCTCCATGGGTCCTGGGCAGTCCTCCCCCGGGCGTCCGGGTCCGAGACTCCGGCGGTCCTCCCCGTGCCTAAGGCCCAGCCGAGGTCCCCGAGCCCCCGGGAAGCGGAGCCCCCGAGCCCTGCAAGGGCAGGCGGGAGCCCTACCGCGAAGGCTCGGGGCGGGCAGATGGGCGTCCTTTCGGTCCTGGCCATCTGGTCGCACCTTTCCCCTCGGCCATCTGGTCGCGCGCAATGCTTTCCAATGGGGCGACCAGATGGCCGGGCTGCCCTGGAAGTCCCGATGAGGGCTCATTTGCCTCCCCGATCCCAGCCAGGGCTCCAGGAGGTCGGGCGCCTCCGTGCCCTGGGTCCCCTCGGTCTCTCGGTGCGCACAAGTTCCCAGAAAGAGGGGTAGCTTTCCTCCGGATTACTAGGGGCAGGGTATGCCGGGACACCCCTCCCGGGCTGGCGGTTCTCAGCCGGGGACCAGATGGGCTATGCCCGGACAACACCTCCCCTCCGTCCGGGGGCTCCCTCCTCCGGCCCGCGGGGTGGCAAAGTGCCTGGGACGGGCTCCATGGGTCCTGGGTAGTCTTCCCCCGGGCGTCCGGGTCCGAGAGCTCCGGCGGTCCTCCCCGTGCCTAAGGCCCAGCCAGGGTCCCTGAGACCCCGGGAAGCGGAGCCCCCGAGCCCTGCAAGGGCAGGTGGGAGCCCTACCGCGAAGGCTCGGGGCGGGCAGATGGGCGACTTTTCGGTCCCGGCCATCTGGTCGCACCTTTCCCGTCGGCCATCTGGTCGTGCGCAATGCTTTCCAACGGGGCGACCAGATGGCTGGGCTGCCCTGGAAGTCCCGATGAGGGCTTATTTGCCTCCCCGATCCCAGCCAGGGCTCCAGGAGGTCGGGCGCCTCCGTGCCCTGGGTCCCCTCAGTCTCGCGGTGCGCACCGGTTCCCAGAAAGAGGGGTAGCTTCCCTCCGGATTACTAGGGGCAGGGTATGCTGGGACACCCCTCTCGGGCTGGCAGTTCTCAGCCGGGGACCAGATGGGCTGGGCCCGGACAACACCTCCCCACCGTCCGGGGCTCCCTCCTCCGGCCCACCACGTGGCAAAGTGCCCGGGACAGGCTCCATGGGTCCTGGGCAGTCCTCCCCCAGGAGTCCGGGCCCGAGAGCTCCGGCGGTCCTCCCCATGCCTAAGGCCCAGCCGGGGTCCCCGAGCCCCCAGGAAGCGGAGCCCCCGAGCCCTGCAAGGGCAGGCGGGAGCCCTACCGTGAAGGCTCGGGGG